>RBNK01002201.1:0-11789 GCA_003990785.1 Endogone sp. FLAS-F59071 | reverse complement strand
CCCATATGACGTGCAAGTTACTGATATCAGGCTTGTGACCATGCCATAATTCAAATGGTGAAGTACTCTCCTTATTGGCTCGCATTGGTAATCGGTTGCGTAAATATGTAGCACTTGTAGCAAGTTCCGCCCAGAGTTCATCAGGTATACTGGCAGTAATTTTAACTGCCCAGATTGACTCCATCAATATCTGGTTATATTGTTCTGCTACGCCGTTTTGTTGCGGCGTGTCTGGTGTCATCATTTCATAATGAATTCCGTTTTTAATTAAAAATTCATGCATCTCGGTGTTTACATACTCTCCTCCTCCATCTGATTGGAGAATCTTGAGTTTTCGGCCCAATTGCATCTCAGCGAATGCCTTGAATGTCCGGAATCGATCAAATGTATCACTTTTGTTGTCAATAAAATATGTTGTGACATAGCAAGTAGCGTCATCGATGAAAGTTAATATATATTTTGCTCCATTGACTGATGGCATGGGCATCGGCCTGCACAGATCTGTGTGCACCCTTCCGATAGACTCCATCGATCGATTTTTTACGTGTCCGAATGGCTTGCGGTGTGACTTTGTGTATTCACACCCGGCGCATATTTCGATTTGTCCGGTTGACAGCCACACATCTCTGAGCCCTGTGACAAATTTGTTGATTGATTGCAGAGTGTTTCGGCCCGGATGGCCTAGTTGGTAATGCCATAATATATAGTCATCAATCTTGGAATCGGCGATGTTTGCAATTTTGGAATTGGTGATGTTGGAATCGGTGATGTTTGCTCCTAGCTCTAGCTCTGGTGATGTCAATAAATGAAATAGGTCGCCATCGGCTTGTCCGATTTTAATTTCTTCGTGATCTGCGCCGATTTTAATTACTGATCTGTCGCTCTTGAAGGTTATGTCATTTCCATCACGTGTCAACGCCCGCACAGATATTAAATTTCTGGTGATCTCTGGTACATATAAGACATCCCGTAATTTCAGCTCGTCGTCAAGCTCAATTATCCCAACGTGCGTCGTGCGTAATTTCTCATTCCCTGCACACATGACCAAGCCGTCGTGCTCAGCCACCATCTCGAAAAGCTCCAATTGGTTGAACATATGTTGCGTGGCACCTGAATCGATGATAGTGCTAATCGCCAGATTTACTTCGGCTCTCGGTTTAGCCTTTTCTTTTTCTGTTTTTACCCAATCATTGAATTTGTTGCATTGAAATATTCCGTGTTCTCCCTCACAGACGTAACATTTCCAAGGGTGTCCCCGAAAATTCCCACCTCGATTGGCTCCGCGATCACCGCCTCGGTCGCCTCTGTCATTATGATCTCCTCGATTGTTTCCATTATTGTTGTTATAGCCTTGGCTTTGTCCGGCACTTCCACCTCGATTGTCGCGACCGCTGCCTCAGTAGTCGCCTCGGTCACCGCCTCAATCACCGCCTCAGTGGCTGCCTCGGTAGCCGCCTCGGTAGCTGCCTCGGTCTGTCGCATGGGCTTCGTCGCGCCTCTGCTTGTTGTCCGGGTCGAACCTGATGCATGCGAGTTGTAAAGCCTCCAGCATTGTCGGCATATTCTCCTGTGCAAGTATTAATTCCCAGTACCTGGGGCTTAGACCCCGGAGATATTGCGGTATAGCTTCTGTATCGGTTATATCTTCGATTTGTGCCATAATTCAGTTGAATGCATCATTATAATCTTCGATTGATCCTTTTTACTTCATCATCGCAAGCTTATTGCACATTCGTAACAATTGTTCCATTGGTGTGTATTTTTGCGTCATAGCCTCTTTAAGCTTATCCCACGAATCAAATTCTCCCGATATGTTCACGTGCCTCCGTAACCATATTCTAGCATTGCTTGTAATTTTACTGATCACTGCGTTGACTTCCTCCTTTTGTACTGATAGATTGGCACTGATGATAAATTGCTTTACAGCATCAAAGTAATCGAACAATCTGGGTGCGCCACCTGATCCATCGAATTTGTTGATCGATCTCAGGTACTCCTTCGCCAGATCGTTAAGCTTTGTTGATGTTGTTGGTGATGGTGATGGTGATTGTCTTTGTGGCGTGTTACCTTCTGTAGCTGCGTTCTGATTGGTTGGTGCACTAGGTGATGTAATCGTTTTGTCGATTTTTGCTATCAATTCACCCATTAGGGTTGCAAGCGTGTCTAATTTATCTTCCTGATTTCTGATCATTGTAGCCATCTGTTCCTGTCGATCGAGGCTAAATGCAATATTGCTCTGATGGTTTCTATCCAATCCTTCGTCGTCATCAAGGGTTTGATATCTGTCTGTTTTTGATTTAGACCGCAATCTTGTCGATCTTGTTGCAGATGACAATGATGCGTATAGATTGTCCATTTCATTATGTCGCGTCGTTGAATGCTATGTCGTTACGTGTTTATCGCATTGCTTTATCACAGTGTCATTTGTCGTGTTGTTTATTGCGTTGTTTGACGCATTGTTTACAATTTTAAATAAACACTTACAGTAATCGCAGTTATAATTGCGTAGATACTATGATTGCATAGATCTCAAGTTGTCGAGCTACAATTCAAGCAGCTCGGGGCTCATAACCTGTTGAAATTTGATCTTCGAATGTGTGTGTTTTGGAGTAAAAGAGTGCACTGGCTAATGAAGCCAATATGCGTGTATTTATTAATGCTAATTTATGATTAGTCGATACAAAACAAAGATCGTCTAAGCCACGATCGAGTGACGTAGCATCAATTGTTGATACATCGATCATTGATAGGAGAGAGATATAATAAGCTAATAATTACAACATATTTCACATTATTAATTATTATAATAGTTTTTCATTACTGCTGCTACCAAGTTATAAGGGGGTTTCTCTAGAACTACCTGTGAGAAAGCATCTGATGATACTAATCTATATTGGACTTATAAATCTCTAAGTATATTGCAAGGTTTCTAAGGTATTGAAAGTACTTTATTTCTTTATAAGATTTATTAATTATGATTTCAAACTTATAGTCTTTAGTGCTCTTAATATATGTAGAAGGGAGTTGAGATCTTAAGCTCTTAAAAGATCTTTGAGTATGTACAGCTTTAGAAGTGAGGTTTATTCTAGTAAAAACTGAAGGAGTATTTATACAAGAAATCAGATAGTACTGCTATAAAGATAGCTGCCTAAGATAGTACTTCTAATTGTAGTAATACTTTAAGAAGTAATGCTAAAATAAGTAATGATATAAAGAGTATACTATGAAAGATAGTAATAGAAAAGGAAATTACTAGAGATAGTAATTTAATAAAAGAAAATACTATATAAAGTATTTTAGAAAGGAGTAATACTACTATAAGTAATATAAGAAAAGGAAATGCTATAATAAGTAATACTACTAAAGATATTTTTGAAAATAGTAATACTACAAAAAGAATTTTCTAAAATAGAATTTCTTTATTGAGTAATTCCTTAATTGATAATGCCCTATTTTGCAATGCCTTATTTAGTAATTCTAAATCAGAAACTACTATATTAGATAATTCTATTTCAAGTATTTCTTCAAGGGGAAATTCTTCATCTGTCTCAGTTTGACTAGAGAATTCTAAGTCTTCTCTGTTCAAGAAGTCTGAGATAATATAGGTACTGTCTTGGAGATATTTCTTCTTCATGACTTCTAGTATTCTGTCTAGTTATTCATTGAGAATTCTATCCTATTTTCCAAGTAAAAGTATTTTGATTTAGTTGATTGCTTGTAGCTATCATTTAAAAAAGTAGAATATTCTTCTTCCTCATTTGAATTTGATGTCTATTAATTCTATCTAGTTTTTGGCTTCAATAAGGTTGGGTACTAATATATTATCAGTAATAGTAAATAAGGTATAATCCATTTGATAGTAAGTCTGATATTGTTTGAAGATATTAAATGTTCTAAATAGATTTATATTATCTTATAAATATTATACTATATCATCATTATCATTAGGAAACTATTTCAGTTTATAGTCTATGACTAGCATCTATGCTTGTAGGCCGTTCACAGGCTGTTCACAGGCTGTTCACAGACTGTTCTAGCTAGTTCATAGTTTGCAATATTGTTTTAGAGGTGTTTGAGGTTCACAATATTGTTCTAGCAGAGTTCTAGAGTAGTTCGCAGCTGTTTACTAATAATAGTTCATAGTCTATAACTAGTATCTGTATCCATGGCTATTTTGTTTGTAGCTCTTAGTAAAATAGTTTATGGATTAATTAACCATTTTTCTGATAATCTTCTAACATAACTTCAACATGTACTCAGTCAGTTTTATAGTATTATTAACTAATTGCTTCTTTAATTGTTATTTCAACTTTGTCTATGTTCAGAGGTAAGGGTTCTTAATGTCAGATAGTATTGCAATAGTTGTCTCCATTATAGGGGATAACTCTAAGTCTAGTTATAGTCCTAATAGCAGGCATTCTTGTTCTTCTTATTGGTTGTTTTTATAGCAATGTTGAGATTCATCTTTTATATATTCTTTTCTTTTATTTAAATATAATCACTTGAATAATCACTCTTACAGATTAAGATAGAAAATAATTCAGAGCTGTGCAATCCAAGGAGTCATATAATATTTATATATCATGCATTACTGATATATATAGCATGTAATACCAAGGCTTGGTGAAGCTATGTATTCTGGTACTCTATGACAAAGAACTGAAGTTCTGTGAATTTGTTACTATAATAATTAGTTCTAAAGTAATTCTAGTACTATTTATCAAAAACAGTTTATAGTTTGTAATTAGTATTTATACTTGTAGCTTTTTGTTTGTAGATTTTAGTAATGCTGTTTATGAACTATTTAATATTTTCCTGATATAGTGATTTTCAAGTTTAAAGAAATATCAGAAAAATGGTTAATTAATCTACAAACTATTTTACTAAGAGCTGCAAACTATTTTACTAAGAGCTATGAACAAAATAGCCATGAATATGGATACTAGTTATAGACTATGAACTATTATTGGTAAACAGCTACAAACAGCTGCAAACTACTCTAAAACTCCACTAGAACAATATTGCAAACTACAAACTGGCTAAAACAGCCTGCAAACAGCCTGCAAACAGCCTATGAGCATAGATGCTAGTCATAGACTATGAACTGAAAATAGTTTCCTAATGAACTGCTTTTAGACATATGATACCTTAGTTGTTAATATTATAGCAAAAGTACTAAAAACTAAGCTTGCATATTGGTTGAGAATGATCAGAACAATGAAACTGCTATCTCCATTTGCATATCCCTACTAACAGTTATATGCTACACTTGTTTGAACTTTACTGTAACTGATGTTGAAATATTTCAAAGACTTTGAACAAACTAACTTTATTTAAATGAAAATAGAAAGGGCATTTATACAAAAATATTGAGGAGGTACAGATGGCTTGCTAAAACTAAGTTCTCATTACAAACAGCTAGATGATAATTGTAAGTACATAGAGGAGGAAATCAAAATGGAGCCAGGAGGACTGGAACTGAGCCAGGAGAACCGGAACTCCATATCGGGCGTAGGGTTACAGAAATTCGTGTTATAAGACGCACACAGTACAGATTTCAGCCCATTATTTGGTGCCTATAAAGGCGCGAACCTAAGTCCTTCCTTCCTTCCCTTCATTTATAATTGAATGTCCTCGTAATTCAACAGTACCGGGTCGGTAGGCACTTAAAACATACAGCTGGACGATGACAAGCTGGGGTGATATAACAATATGCGCTTGTGAGTTTTGTGGGGTGGGACTACGTAATTGCACCAGTTGGGTTTGATAGGTCGCGTTGGCTAGTAATGGCCAATGTTGTCTATCAATGTCCGACTCAATCCATCCGCGCTTTGCTACAGTTGAATGTTGTATTGGCTATGTGATCCGTCTGTACTATTGCCCGTGTCAGACGGCAAGGATGTTGCAAATGGGCAAACGGAAGGCATTGGCATGACTGGATTGAGGATATGGCGGAACCATCAAGAGATGGTAAAAAAGTACAGTGAGAACATTTCTCGCTACTGTTCAAAGCATGTAAATCCGTTGCTGTTGGATCTCAAACTAGAGGCCGAGTTGAAATAGCAGAAATATGTGAGACAAAGCGGCTATACGGATGAACAAAATATGAAATGCCAGTATCCGATGTCTCGAACAATCCAAATCCCCGCTTAAGCGCGAAACTAAAACGAGCTCCACTAAAGAAATTAGTCCATTTAAATAGAAAGTTCCTTAGTCATTTCACTAATTGAAAGCAAAAACCTACAGAGCAGATAGTGATATGACCCAATGGGCCCTATATCAAAACAAAAAAAAGACGTCATAGTCATCAACCAGGAATGTTGTGTCACCATGTAAAGGTGGACAAAATATAATACAGTTCAAAAACAACAAAAAATAGCCGTTCAATGCTAATCGATATGTTCTGCCACCAAAGCCAGTAACCCGCCTCGCCCTGCCGAGTGACCAATAACAACAGACACAGAGCTAATACACTTTCTACAATTTGCTTACGTTTCCAAAGTCAATCACGGGGAGAGCCGCGGCCGACAATTCCATCTTGGATTTGAACCCGATCAAGTCCGTAACAATGGTGTTACCTTCCGGCAGCACATGATTATTCCTGACCCGTTTCGCAGGGTTAACGCTGTTGGGCGGGCTGAGGCCAGTTGGAGTCGTCACCGGCGAGGGCGAAGCCGATCTGGAGTCCAGTTGGGTGCCTGGGACGGCGAGCGAAGCAGCATCGCTCCTGCTTGAAACGGTGACAAATGTTCCGTTCACGGTTCCGTTACCGTTCGCAGCCCCGCCGCTAGGTTCTCCGAGGTTCATTGCTACCACAAGTTTCGACAGCTTGTCTTCAATGGCAGCTTCGTCAGCCTTGGTGTCATCGATGAAGAGCTTGCGGAGAACGTCCTCGATGGACGTGCCATCCTCGCCCTCTTCGACCGCGCGCTGCAGGTCCTCAACTGAATAGTGTGTAACGCCTTGCGAAGTCAAGCAGGTGTGTAGCGATTCGATGTTCACTTTGAAGCGCGAGCTGATTGGGATCTTGAGCGAACGCAAATGTACTGAAAGCTTGCGACGCAATACGGATGACGGATGAATATGTAGATTGAAGAACTCGAGGAGCGATTCTTTCGTTATAGTACGTAGTTCGGTGACGTCGGTTTCAACTGCGATGGAAATAATTCGTGTTATTAAATCAAAGAATGATAGAAAACGAGCTGATATAATTGAGCACAAACCTTGATCAAACTCGTAGTATCCCGATTGAACATGAGCCCAGTATCTTCCACCTTCCTGACCAAGGTTCTTGTCCTTTTCGAGTTTTTTCGCAATCAGAGAGTTCACTTGGGCTTTGTACTCATCACCGGACAAATCTTGAATATGAATCTAAAAAAGAAACACGCAAACAATAGGCATTACCGTGAGACGTCGCTGTTAATTTTTGCGTGGCAAATCGATAAAAATACTGTTAAATTTGTAGTGTCCAAAAATAATAAGGCTTACAAGTAGCTTTTCTAAGAATTCCTCGATCCTGTTTTCAAGATAAACAGTATCTCTTTCACTTTGTATGATAAACCGCAGGCCCATAGAGCCGGTCTGCTTCCGAACTCCGCTGAAAACCAAATAACCTAGCACAACATTGTTAGGAGCACACGTTAGTATACAACTGTAAAGACTTAAATATATCACACGGGAGGAAAGAAGACAAAAGAAAAAGTACCTACCCAACTGCTCCTTCGTTCGAAGTTGATCAAAGCATGGTTCCTGGGCAATCTGCGCCAACAAACTCAATCTCGCGCGCAACGGCACTTGCGTGACATCACCAACCTGGCAATAATACTCGATCGCGGAGTTCACGTTGTTTTTGTCCATAACATCGCGCTGGTGGATAAAGCGACCACCCTCCGGGAGTAACAAACTACGGTGGCTGACGAGTTGGCTGGGTAACAGAAGCTTTGGTTTCAAAACGTCTTCAACAATGCGAATCATACCAAGCGCTTCCTCTTTTGTGACATTGCCATGCACAAGGGCCTCCATGTGGAGGTGCGTCAGGATCGAGGGAAAGAATATTTGAATGTCATCCGCAGTCAAGTCTTCGAGCTCACGGAGTTTTTCCTCGTTTGTCCACATTTTCTCTTGAGTGATGTAGGACAAATAGTAGAGGGCATGCTGGTAAGGGGGTTCAAGGGCGAAGTTTTTGTACGAGCGGCGTAGCTACATGCAAAAACATTGGCGCAAGTACAAAATTTGTCAGTGGCCTGCCTTAACTGTATCTGTCCTCATTAGAGATGTATATTCATCGTACACTATGCTAAAAACAATGAGATATACCTGATCTTTGATCAAGCCAAACCGCTCCCGATCGACCTCGAACTCCTTCATTTTGACCACCACCTTTTCTAGCAGCACCGAAAGTTTATCGTTGTAGCCTCCAACACCCAGCTAAAAAGTGTAGTAAGTTTTTAGATTTTGTAAATGCTTTTTTTTTTTTTTTTTTTTCTTTTTCCTTGAATGACGTACCAACATTCCTTCTAGCTGATTCTCAATGTTATATGACAACCCAGCAACCTCGGCATCGTACGAATACTCAGTTAGGGAATCCTTGAGCAAATCTGTGTAAAGTCTGTGCAAAATGATCGTTCATTAATACGAATGGAAACATGATATAGTTTCGTCAGAAATGTGTAAGGTTCTGTTGTATTCAACGTGTTGGCTGCAAAATCTATCCGCCTGTTCTTCCTCCTGTCTTCCCGACAACCGGATCGCTTCCAAGCCTCAGAGACACACAAATCAGAAAAAAAAAAAAAAAAAAAAAGGAGATAAAAAGAAAAACCTTGTCTTCACACAATTCCCCGGCGTCGCATACGCTAATGGACTCCTGAACAAAATCCACACGTTCGCACGCGGGATCCAAAAAGTATCATCTTTCTTATGCCACATCCTCACCGCAGGCGTGTGGAGGATTAGCGACGGCTTAGACAGCGGCTTGACCACCTCGTACTTATGGGTCTCAAAGTTCTGCGGTATAAAGTCGTTGTTACCCGGCAAGTGCAAGGCCGAATGTAGGTCTAGGTTTTTGAGCGAAGCTTTGAGCGTATCGCTGACCTCCAACACCTCGTATTCGGTCCCGTACCACCGCTCCGTCTGCGTTGTCTGGACGCCGCCGGGCAGGAGCTGCGAGGTGACAGTAATGCGAAAGGCGTCTTCGCGCAGCCACGAGAGACTCTCCTCGATCAGTTGTGGATCATACTCACGGATCAAGCTAAGACCGGAAAGGACATATTGGGACGGGTAGGATTGTTGCATGAGGCCAGCGAGGCGGGAAGTGTACTGGGATGGAAGATATTTTTCTTTGAAACGGAAGGCGAGGGAGGAGAGAGATTGAACTTCCCGGAAGATGGATTCTTGAGAGCCAACTTTTTTCAACAAGGCGATATATTGAAAGATAATGGTGATGACATCTTCATAGTGAACTGTAAGAGAAACACCGTTTGATTGGCATTAATGATATCATAGCTTATCAATTAAAGTCTTTCAACCAAAATTCTCAAAAGAGTATTATCGCATGCACACACACACACCCTATCCACCCGCTCGCCCCTCCCAAGAATACTTACGCAATCCATCTTCTGTGAGATCCACACTGATGCGGAAAAACTCAAACCCAATCCCACCATGGCTGGATCCAACTTGCAAATAGTTGGCCCACCCCTTTTTCTTGAGCAACGAAAGAATCGAACCTTTCCCTTCATGACCCATTAGATGAGACAGGTAACGACCAGGCTACGAACGGTAGATTAGACGGAGCGAAAACAAGGATTCAATAACATATCCGTTGAGGAAGCACTCCCCCTTTCTTAAAGGTAAAAACAAGTTCATATTATGAATCCTTCTGTATAGATGAATCCTTGCCGTATCATATTTTCAACACGCTCAACAGAGAAAACATACCTGAACCCTAAACAAGGGATACTGATCCGGGAATGGGAAGGTTAAGTCCATCATCCTAACATCTTTGACAGGCTTCACAAATATTTGTTTCTACAAGACGAGAATAGGATTGGGTGTGAACCAAGAATGGTTAATGATCCAGTGCAAGGTCCTCACACGAAGAATCGAACCAGATTCCATCGAAAACCCGGGCATATTCGCGATCTGCTGCGTATATGTGTCCACAAACTGAGCGCATGTTCTTAATCCTATGGATCTCCACGACGAACAATATCATAAAGTAATAAAAAAATTTACCATTAACTCTTTCTCCGTCAGCGGATGACCCTCAAATCGTGGCGACTCAATGCGCTTGTCACGAATGCCCGAGAACCTCTCTACCGTCCACTCGGTCAGTTGATCAAGGGATTCTGCGAATAGCAGGACAGCAATTACAACGATCAAAGGTTGTCAGAAAGGGAGGAGAATAAACTCGTCAAGAGTCTGAATGGTAAAACGCTTATGCAATGTGTTGTCTCGATCTCAAAATATTACAACCCATTCGCTATTCGTCTTGTCCTTTCGATTGCACATGCACGTGAACGAGCTTATACATAACCTACCTCTTCCCAAAACACATAACTTCATGATGTTCGCCGAGTAGTAGCTCTCGTGAAACTTGAGCAGCTCCTGTCGAATGTCCATACCCTGCCGTCGTGGGGACTCGCGCAAAGTTTCCAAGTTACCCGTGCCAAAGTGGCAGTAGGGATGTGCCGGGTTCGAAAGCGTCTTCTCGAGCTGAAAGACGCGCCAGTTATCGGATTGCAGATTTTTCTTGTGCTCTGAAAAAAACAAGGGAGAAGAAATAAAAGTTGAATGGTGATATTGAATACGAGAATAGATAAAGAGTGTTTGATGGATATCCTTCCGGATATTTCCTCAATGTTCTATTCCGTAAAATAATCGTACAGCCCATTTCTCTTATCTATTCTTCCAAGCCTACGTATAAACTTACGCATCCGCCCAGTTCACATCATTCCTACTCCCGTTTAGCAATCACCTCCGATTGTTGCTGCTCTATCACTCCCTAAATCACACCACATCTCCTGCTTCTACATCCTCCCTACATCCTCCCTCTCCTCTTCCTTCTCTTGTGACTTACCAGAATCCACCGCCCTCAATTCCCTCTCCGTGCATCCCTCTGAAAACAGCGGGGAGATAAAAAACTGAGCGAACCGATCCAACGCGCCCTCGAGATGATCGTACGCGACCTCGAAGTAGTAGTTAGTATTTTCAAGGCTGGTGAAAGCGTTGGAATGGCCCGAGTGTTCGGACAGGTACTGATTGTAGTCATTCTCACGCGGGTACCGCTCCGTGCCCATGAAGAGGAGGTGCTCACAAAAGTGCGCCAAGCCTTGGAGGTTGTCCTGCGTGGAGACAATGAAGGGAGGGAGGAAGGAGAGAAGAGTGAGATCACTCTAGCATCTTTGGACGTATATATCATGTATCATGTGAGACTGCAGTCTTCTCCGCCTTAGACCCTTAAATTCGCTTTGCTCCATCTAAATAGCACATTAGTCGTCCATCACTTTAGTTTAGTTACAATCGATCATGAATCGTGAGATGGTTCTTGAATTCTCGACTCATTCCGCGGGTTTTCTGCCCGCTTCCAGTGTCTGCAAACCTTTAAAAGCCAAGACCCTCTTGGGTCTTAATATAGACAATATATGTTGCCTTGGTGGATTATTAAATCTATTTTTTTTTTTTTTTTTTTTTTTTTAAGAGAACCTTTTTTTTTTTTTTTTTTTTTTTTTTTCCCCCTTACCTTTTCATTTTTTTTTTTTTCTCTTTTTTTTTTTTTTTTTTTTTTTTTT
>RBNK01002200.1:0-11794 GCA_003990785.1 Endogone sp. FLAS-F59071 | reverse complement strand
GTTGTGATAAACTTTTTGTTGCTGTGATGAACTTTTTACTGTTGTTGTATACTTTGCAATGATTGGATCATATTTTCATAGCAAAGTCTTTCTTATATATTCTTTAGTCTTTCAATTTGTATAAATACTCTCTCTATTTCTATCTAAATAAATCAGTTTATACTGAGTCTTGGAATATTTCAATATCAGTTGTAGTAAAGCCTAAATAGTACAGTATGTAGCTAGCAGTAAGGATATATAAATAGAGATATTGTATTCATAATTCTGAGCATTCTTAATGCATATAGAATAACTAGTTTTTAGTACATTTGTTACATCTTTGTGCCAAGTGGCAGAGAGTTGTTGAAAGACTGACTCTTATATTCTCATTCAAGCAGGACCAAACTACCCCTTTAAGAAATGACAGTGCATCTATAGCATTATTCAAAACAGATTACCAATAGATACCTTCACTTTTCATATGAAGATCACCAAACAGCTCTGGCTCTGAGGAAGAAGAATTCATTATACCTAACCTATCTAATGGCAATTACAGTGAGACAAGAGAATTCATTATCTCCCTTACAGTATATAATAGGTTATCATTAAATAAAGAATTAGCTATCAATTTTGGTAATAACTTATAAGTGTTATATTATGAAACATCCAATGAAGAATCAGATAATGAACTAGAAATCAATATATTTGAAATAATAGAAAGACTGCCAACCTTTACCAGTTATATACTAGCTAAATTAGTAATCAAGTTCATTGAAGACTTGCAGATTTACAATGTAATCTGACAGTTTACTAATATTGTAAAAGTGAATATTCTAAAAGTAGTCTTAAGAGGATCTGCCAAGATTATATATAATGCTATAGTAATTACTATAGCAGTAGACAGAAGATTTAATATAGGAGTAGGAAGAGCAAATAAGAAAGCTAATGCCAGAGTAACCTTCACTAATGTCATCACATGATTAAGAATAATCTACCATATAGCTAACATACAGTAAAATATAAAGGATTAGCTAGTATCAATATATCAAGAGATAAATAAAAGCTCTCTTACCTTTTATATGAAAATCTAACATATTATAGACTTTGCAAAATACCTAGTAGCTAATTAGGACCTCATTATCAAATAGTCTTTTATAAATAGACTTCATTAGAAAATTGTCATTCAAGTATACTCTAGCCTGGTTAGACTGAATTATATATAGAAAGTTGACTACACATAAAGATATTAGGCTATATAAAACCTAGGTTAAGATATAATGTAGTAGATATTGCTAAATAACCTCCAAAAACTATAAATAGTACTAGCAGTTATACTTATCATTATGTAAGCTACAGTTAACTGAGGAGCTGCTACTTGGAAAGATCTAGCTATAGATGATCTTATTGAATAAATAAGTAAAATAACTATATATATCTCAGATCTTAAAAGACAAAATTGATATACAGTAACTAGTTTAGTAATTTATAGTAAATCTAACCCCTGCAACTAGATCCAATATATACTCAATTAGAAACCTAAGGTGCTTTAGATATAACTAAGATAGGTATATATCTAGAGACTATACTCAGCTGGATATAAGAATATATAAGAGATGCAGAGAAAAAGGGTACTATACTTCAAGATATATAACCAAAACAAGTAGGATTACTTAACTAAAGACTCAAGAATAAACTCAAATAAACATCATTACCTTTGAAAAAGAAGATTTCAATAGCAAAGATAAGTATAGCTAGATAAAGACATTCTTAGCTACTTAGAAAAAACAGAAACCTAAATGACTCAAGAAAGCAGAATCTCCTTATATGATAGAAACCCTGTAGGTAGTACAATGAATATAAGAAAAAGAATTTAATAATAACAAATAAGACAAGCTCTTCAAAGAAGAAGTTAACTGCATTTTCTAAGAAGATATGCTGATGTTTAAGATACTTATGAGCAAAGGAAATAAAGAATATAAATTATAAAAATATAAGAAATATAGTTTTAATATTTGGAAGGAAATAGAAGATATGATGATCTAAGTCAAAATAGAAAAATTTGCTAAATTTCTAATATTTTAACAACAAATCTGAAAAGGGATAAGTAATATATAACTCAGATATAAGATAGTAGAAATCAATGCAGTATAGCAATCAAAGGAAAATGAATAGCAGAACTTATCAGTATACTTGCAGTGTCGGATTAAGGAAATTATGATATTATGTATTATTAATACAGGTGCTAGAGGATATATTATTAATAAAATGATACTCAACCAACTTGGATAGCAAATTGAAGAAGCTACAACTATGACAATTATAGTAGTAAATAGATATATTACAACACCACTTGGCAAAGTATATGAATTACCTATTTACTTCAGCAAGCTTATTATCTTAATATCAGCAATAGTAGTTAATACAATGTTATATGATCTCATTATTGAAAACAATTGGTTAAAGAAAGTATAAATAGTAATCAACCTTAATGTATGTAAGATATAAATCACTTAGAAAAGATGCTACTATGAAATATCTATTAACTTAGAAAGAGGAGTCTACTTACAAATAATAGAAAGTGATAAGAAAGATAAATAGAAGAAGTTCTTTATGATATAGATTGTATAAACTAATCAGAAGGCTAAACCCTTAGAGTGAAAAAGTGACTGGATTTGATCTTTCTACTTTCAAAGATATTGAACTACAATCTAGAGAGTCATATATAGTTGAAATAGGAATCGCTACAAGAATACCCTAAGAATACTATAGTCAGATCAAGCTAAGAAGCTCTCTTATAGTTGCTAGAGTTATAATTAATGCAGGAGTTATCAATGTAGACTATACTAGTGAAATTAAGATAGTAGTAGTTAACCAATACTAATTCAATAAAGCTAAGCTTTATAGAGAAGATCAAGTTATACAGCTAATCATTATATCTATTTAGACTAGTAAAGCAGTAGAAGTGACCAACCTCAAAGAAACTGCTAGAGAAGATAAAGAATTTAGATTAATGGGAGTTAATATCACAAAAATTATAATAGATCTCAAATATGTATTTAAGATGGAAAATAAGAAAGCCTACACATTTAGAGAATAACTTAGTAAAGAAGAAAAGAAAGAACTAAATATACTCATCAATAAATATTTTGATATCTTTGTAACAACCTTTAAGAAGATTAACTTAAAACTACTAAAGTACTTCAATTATATCAATATCCAAGGATACTTACCAATCAAATATATACTATACTGAACACTATCTGTATATATTGAATAGTAATAAGAGGAAATTGACAATATAGTTAAAGAAGGAATAGTAGCTAAAACAAATAGCCTATAGAAATTTCTAAATATTATTATACTAAAGAAAGGACTAGAAGCTAGAACCTTTGCTCTAAGAATATATACCAATTTCAGAAAACTCAATGATATTACCAAAGCAGATACCTTCTTAATATCAAAAATTGATGATACCTTTTTAAAATACCAGTTCCTATACTACTCTCAATATGACTAGCAGATATTATCAGATAGGACTTGATAAAGAATCACAGGAGATCACTTTATTTGTAATATTACAAGACTATTGGAAATATTTACAAATACTATTTAAACTCAAGAATGTATCAGCAAGCTTTTAGAAAATGATAACTATAATATTTAAAGACCTTATTGGAAAAATACTACTAGTCTACATTGATGATATCACAATATTTATAGTAATATTCCCAGATCATATTAAGATACTATATGAGGTGTTCAACTAAATAAGAACTGAAGGTCTTTATTTAAAACTGAAGAAGTGTATATTGTGACGATCGACGCACAACTTGCCTGATTTTCGAGAATATTCTGTAACCTTCTGGTGACGATTCCTGATCCCATCTATTATTGATTATCTCTCAGATCATCTCTAAGTCATCTTTTGTCAGATTGTCCAGCAATTCGCAATTATCAGATAATATTTTGTAGCAAAGTCTTTTAGTCTTTCAATTTGTATAAATACCTCCTCTATTTCTATCTAAATAAAATCAGTTTGCACAGAGTCTTGGAATATCTCAATATCAGTCATAGTAAAGCCTGAAGAGCACAGCATGAAGCTGTAGTAAGGATATGCAAAGGGAGATATCGCATCTGACACTCTGAGCATTCTCAATGAATGAACAAACAAACAACTGGTTTTTAGTACATTTGTCACATCTTGGTACTGACTGGCAGGAGAGTTATCACAAGACCGACTCTTACATCCTCATTCAAGCAGAACTGAACTATTATGACCAAACTGTTATGACCGCGGACTCATTAAATTGATGTTCTGCATGAAACGAAACGAAATGACCCAATGCTACAAACAGACTACCTCGAAAAGTACAACTGGCATGCGCTATAGGAAAATGCCACTAGGAGACTCCAAGGCATGCATTGACTGATGCAGGTTCAAATCACTGGTACGACCAGATTCCACCCAAGACAAGACCTATATTTACATACAATTGCCGGAGAGCGACATGGATAGAGAGTAATATTGCCGAAGAGCAATGACGAGCGAACAGGCATACCACAAACATCGAAAGAAATAATTGAATGATTACCGAATGCAAGTTGAACAAGACACATGATCAAGTAAACGAAGCCAAAATGAATGAAACCGAAGTGAACTGATCGGACAGACCAAACTAAACAAACTGAAGGAGAAATGGAAAAACGAAGAAATCAATAAATTATGACTACCCTGAAGCTAGCGCACCCTGGTATGCACTATAGGAAATGACCAGAAGGACCACTGACACTTGCCTTAGAGGAAGAATAAAATGATCACAGCAACTCAGAGAAGAAACGAATCGTTGACTGAAGAAATCTTTATTGAATAAGCTCTTGATTAATACATGGAAGCGAAGCTATCTAATCAATCGACTGACCTGATCAACCTCTGGGAATTTGATCTCGCTCTCATCAGAATCAAATAGAACAATAGCAGAATTAGATAGAACAACAGCATGAACAAGAAAAGGACTCTCTGGAGCATACCAGATGATAGCCCTTACTAGTGTCCGAAATCCATCTGAATCTGAATCAGACCTAAGAACTTCGCTCTTGTCCCTAATGAAGAGATTTATATAGAAAATTAATAGGAATTCTCAATCCTGACGAAATTATTAAAGAAGAAGATACTTACCCATCATCAACTTCAGGAGGTTCATTCTCCTTATCTGACGCTCCAACCTCTGAAGGTACAGAACTCACCACAGGACTCGCCACTGGAGTTGAGACCAGGATGCTCGAATTCAAGACATCAACCCCAAAAGAATCCAAGTATCCCTCAGAAGTCGCTGGATTCTAAGACAGTTCTAATTACATAAGAAAAACATAGCAGAAGAAAACCGTCAGTAAATGAAAATACTTCAGGAAGATTCCGCCTACTGCCAACTACCTACTAGGATATAGCGTCGCATCCACATCAAAGCCTTCATCAACTGGAAGTACATCGAAATCAAGGCTCGCTGCAATAGCTGCTTTGACCTCTTCTTCCTCCTCTTCTTCACGTTTGAAATTTCACGAGAAGACTCGCCACAGGACTGGGAGTCAAGCCTGGGTCATAATACCAGGCTGCTTCATCCCAAAAGCCTGGAGGAGTTTCACGGATGACCTCACTATCCTCAGAAGTAGCCAGAGATGCTAAAAGTTTAAATTACATAATCATAGGAAAAGAAATCAGTAATGATCAAAGACACTTCCAGTTGATTAGACCATTTACTCACCAACCCATCAACACTTGGGAGGATGGTCAATGTCCTCAGAATCCGTGTCCAAAAACCATTGACTTGGAGGAGTTTCGCAGACGATCTCCTTGTCGTCCCTGCAATGCTTGCTAAGGACAGAAGTAACTGGATATCATTGGTACTGCGAAGTCATAGTAAAAGTATATGAAAAAGGAGTAGGGTGTGATTTAGAAGACTTTTTGGAGTTGCAAGAAAGACAGAAGATGCTATGACCCATTCTTATAACCACACGAACGACCTAGAATAGTCTACTACCCAAGCACGAGCACCCACCCCTGAATCTCGGTATGACTCCAAGGACTTACCCAGGCTAGAGACCTTATTCCGAATACTTCATTGCTGACCCAAGCAAGCAGACAACCCTTGTCGAAGAGAACAGACAAATCCGGACAACAAGAGAGCAAGACACATGATGATACCCCAGCCAGAACGAATCGCCGAAAGAAAGCAAGTCACCAAGAACGGAATCACGCGTAAATCCCATGCCCCTCATGACCGATGACACTTCATGGCGAGATTCAGTCTGACCGACATTAAGTCTGACTGACATTCAGTCTGACCGACATGCAGCATTCAGACAGCCTGACATGTGTTGAAATTATTAGCTTATTATATCTCTCCTATCAACGATCGATCATTATATCACTTAATTGTGGCTTAGACGATCTTTGTTTTGTATCAACCAATCATAATTTAGCATTAATAAATACATGCATATTGGCTTTATAAGCTAGTACACTCTTTACTTCAAACACATTCGAAGATCAAATTTCAACAGGTTATGAGCCCTGAGCCACTCGAATTGCAGCTCGACAACCTGAGATCTACACAATCATAGTATCTACGCAATTACAACTGCGATTACAGTAAGTATTTATTTAATGTTGTAAACAATGCATCAAACAAAGCAATAAACAACACGACAAATGACACCGCGATAAAGCAATGTGATAAACAATACGTAACGACATAGCATTTTTTCAACGACATGATACAATGAAATA
This sequence comes from Endogone sp. FLAS-F59071, assembly GCA_003990785.1. NCBI lineage: Eukaryota > Fungi > Mucoromycota > Endogonomycetes > Endogonales > Endogonaceae > Endogone > Endogone sp. FLAS-F59071. The sequence goes on along the minus strand of RBNK01002200.1, from coordinate 5,031 downwards.
GACAATCTATACACATCATTGTCATCAGCAACAAGATCATCAAGATTACGGTCTAAATCAAAAACAGACAACAGATATCAACCCCCTGATGACGATGATGAAGGATTAGATAGCAACTATCAGAGCAATATAACATTTAGCCTCGATCGACAGGAACAGATGGCTATAATGATCAGAAATCAGGAAGATAAATTAGACACGCTGATAACCCTAATGGGCGAATTGATGGCAAAAATCGACAAAACAAACGCGCCAGCCAATCAGAATGCAGCTATAGAAGGCAACACATCACGACCATTACTATCACCAACAACATCAACAAAGCTTAACAATCTGGCGAAGGAGTACCTGAGATTGATCAACAAATTCGATGGATTAGGTGGTGCACCCAGATTGTTTGATTACTTTGATACCATAGAGCAATTTATCACTAGCACCAATCTATCAGTACAAAAGGAGGAAGTCAATGCAGTGATCAGTAAGATCACAGATAATGCTAGAATATAGTTATAGAGGCACGTGAACACATTGGGAGAATTTAATTTGTGGAATGAGCTTAAAGAGGCTATGATGCAAAAATATGCACTAATAGAACAATTGTTATGAATGCGCAATAAGCTTGCAATGATGAAGCAAAAAGGATTGATCGAAGATTATAATGACGTGTTCAACCGAATTATGGCACAAATCGAAGACATGACTAACACAGAAGCTATACCGCAATATCTCCGGAGTCTAAGCCCTAGGTACCAGGAATTAATACTTGTGCGGAAGAATATGCCAACAATGCTAGAGGCTTTATAACTCGCAAGCATCAGGTTCGACCCAGATAACAAGCAGAGGTACAATGAAGCCCACACAACAGACCGAGGTGGCTACCGAGGTGGCTACCAAGGCAGCAACCAAGGCGGCGACTAAGGCAGCTACTGAGGCGGCGGTCGTGACAATCGAGGCAGAAGTGCTGGACGAAGCCGAAGCTATAACAACGATAATGGAAACAATCGAGGAGGTCATAATGACAGAGGCGACCGAGGTGGCAATCGTAGAGCCAATCGAGGCGGGAATTTTCAGGGACACCTTTGGAAATGTTATGTCTGTGAGGGAGAACACGGAATATTTCAATGCAACAAATTCAATGATTGGGTAAAAACAGAAAAAGAAAAAGAAAAGACTAAACCGAGAGCCGAAGTAAATCTGGCGATTAGCGCTATCATTGATTCAGGTGCTATGTAACATATGTTCAACTAATTGAAGCTTTTCGAGACGGTGGCTGAGCATGACGGCTTGGTCACGTGTGCAGGGAACGAGAAATTATGCATGACGCACGTTGAGACAATTGAGCTCAACGATGAGCTGAAATTATGGGACATCTTATATGTACCGGAGATCACTAGAAATTTAATATCTATGTGGGCATTGACACATGATGGAAATAACATAACCTTTAAGAGCAACGGATCAGTAATTAAAATCGGCGCGGATTACGAAGAAATAAAAATTGGACAAGCTGATGATGACCTATTTCATTTATCGACATCACCGGAGCTAGAGCTAGAAGCAAACATCACCGATTCCAAGATTGATGACTATATATTATGGCATCACCGGCTAGGCCATCCGGGCTGAAACACTCTGCAATTAATCAACCAATTTGTCATAGGGCTCGGAGATGTACAGCTGTCAACTGGACAAATCAAAATATGCACCGGGTGTAAATATACGAAGTCGCACCACAAGCCATTTGGACACATGAAAAATCGATCAATGGAGCCTATCGGAAGGGTGCACTCAGATCTGTGCGGACCGATGCCCACGCCATCAGTCAATGGAGCAAAATATATATTAACATTCATCAATGATGCTACTCGCTACATCACAACATATTTTATTGACAACAAAAGTGATATATTTGATTGATTCTGGACATTCAAGGCGTTCGCCGAGACACAATCAGGTCGAAAACTTAAGATTCTCTGATCAGATGGAGGAGGAGAGTATGTAAATACTGAGATGCACAAATTTTTAATCAAAAACAGAATACATCACGAAATGACGATGCTGGATATGCCGCAACAAAATGGTGTAGCCAAATGATATAACTGGACATTGATGGAGTCAATCCGGGCAGTTAAAATTACTGCCGGCATATCTGACGAACTTTGGGCAGAACTTGCCGCGAGTGCTACATACTTACGCAACCAATTGCCAATGCGAGCCAATAAGGAAAGTGCTTTACCATTTGAATTATAGCATGGTTACAAGCCTGATATCAGTAACTTGTACGTTATATAGGCTGATGCATATATGTATATTTGTAAGGGAAAAAGGTCGAAACTGGCGCCCCGATCTAAAAAGCTTAAAATGATTGGCTATCATGACAAAAAGAAGGCATACAGGCTCTGGGATCTAACCAATAGGAGAATAGAGATTAGCCACGATATCACATTTGATGAATCTATTATATTAAAATCCCCAACAATCGTCAATCCAGAAGATCAAGAATATGTCATTGAAGCGATCATCAGAGAACGCAAGATTGATGAAAAAAGGCAATATCTAGTTAAATGGCTAGGCTATGATGATGATGACAACACCTGGGAGCTAATCGAACAATTGATCAACACTGAAGCTCTACAAATTTGGCAAGATCGCATGTCAGAAGCCAATTTAATTGAATTGACCAATGACCCAATGACCTACAAAGAGGCAATTTCTCTACCTGATGCAAAGCTTTGGGAGGAAGTGATCAATCAAGAGCTTAAATCACTTAAGAATAATGACATGTGGACAATTGTACCTGAGGTGCCTGTGGGATACAAACCAATTAGATGCAGATGGGTATTTAAAAAGAAACTCAACACTGATGGATCAGTTGCCAGGTACAAGGCGAGATTAGTGGCCAAGGGATATTCACAACAGCAAAGAATTGATTATGATGAAACATTTGCTCCCGTGGCGAAATTCACATCGATCAGGGCACTCTTATCAATCGGTGCAGTCCTGAACTTAGAAATTCACCAAATGGATGTAAAAACTGCGTTCCTGAACTGTGATCTTGATGAAGAGATCTACATGATGGTACCTGAAGGAATCAACCAATTGGAGCTATCACCGAGAGCTGTGTGTAAGCTCAATTGATCATTGTATAGACTAAAGCAATCACCTCGTATGTGGAATCAGAAGATCGACAACTACCTCAGCCAATCAAATTTTATAAGACTACAATCAGATCACAGCATCTATCTAAGAAGAAGACAAGAAGATCAATTGCTGATAATTATTGCCATATATGTTAACGATCTACTAATTCTGGCTGATTCGATGGAAACAATAAACAAATTCAAGACAGAACTTAGCAATGCATTCGATATGATGGACTGTGGCAAAATTAAACATTTTTTGGGTATTCGAGTCATGTGCGATCGAAAAACACACACGATCACAATTGATCAAAGCCACTTCGCCAATCAAATCATTACAAGGTTTAACATGATGGATGTCAAGCCAATCAGCACATCCCTTGATCCATCCATTCAACTCAAAGCTGAAGGAGGATAATCCGCAGACCAAAGTCTATTCAGACAAATGATCAGTAGTATAATGTACCTGATGATCGGGACGAGACCTGATCTAGCTGCTGCTGTCAGTATCATCAGTCAATTTTCGGCCAATCCAATGCAAGAACATCACCATGCCCTCAAACAATTATTAAGATATATTAAAGGAACAGCCAATTATAAGCTGTACCTTGGACGTAATTAGGATCTAAGACTGATCAGTTTCAGTGATGCCAACTGGGGAGGAGACATTAATACATAACGATCAACCACGGGCTATATCTTCAACCTATCAGGAGGAGCCATCAGCTGGTCAAGCAAATGCTAACCAACTGTTACCCTATCAACAACTGAGGCAGAATATATGGCATTAGCATATGCAACGAAAGAAGCCATTTGGCTACACACCCTATTGGATGAGCTAGGATATTTGCCTAATTGTGCAACAACCTTATTTGAAGACAACCAATCAGCAATCGCCCTTGCCAAAAATCCAATTAATCACGTTCGATCAAAGCATATCGACATTCAGCACCACTTTATTCAAGAGAAAGTTGAATCAAAGGTGATAGATATCGTTTACATGGCGACAGATGAAATGATCGCCAATGCATTAACCAAGCCACTTGCGCAACCAAGACTTGAAATGTTGATTGCAAAAATAGGCTTACGTAACTAACCTTTTTTTCAAAAACTTTTATGTTCTTTATCATGTCATTCTTATCACTCAAGTAGTATTTTATATATAATTATTTGCAGTAAATGTACTTCATGGATGCCATTCGTGACGTACAGTTGAACATTTTATTTTTATTCTTTTATTTTTATTTTTTTTATTTATTTTTTTTTATCGAGATATGTCAAGCAGGGGGAGTGTTGAAATTATTAGCTTATTATATCTCTCCCATCAATGATCGATCGTTATGTCACTTAATCGTGGCTTAGACGATCTTTGTTTTGTATCGACCAATCATAATTTAGCATTAATAAATACAGGCATATTGGCTTCATAAGCCAGTGCGCTCTTTACTCCAAACACATTCGAAGATCAAATTTCAACAATATACATGCACGTACACACACGCACGCCCGAATCACTCACTCTGTTGTCAACAGTTATAGCCCGCCAATAACCCTAGCTTGAATGACCTAGCTCGAAGCCAAGACACCCGACCGAGGACCCGATCCGCGAATGACCTGAGAGTTAGAATGGAGAAAAATAGACTCGATGAATCAGCTCACGCCTGAAAAACAAACTTTGCGAATAAACAAAACGTTGGATTCATGCCATCCGAATCACCCAATCTACCCAGGTGTAAACAAAACGAATCACGTACCTGAATCACGCAAGGAATGCACTGCGACCCCCGTATATAGTAAAATCTAGAGTTTACTTACTGAAATCAGCAGAATGACTCACATGCGCACCACGTAGAGAGGTTCTTGAGAATTCTGGCAAGATCTTTGTAACAAA
>RBNK01002199.1:0-11796 GCA_003990785.1 Endogone sp. FLAS-F59071 | reverse complement strand
TAGCAAATTTATATAAATACCCCCTCTATTTCTATCTGAATAAATCAGTTTGCACAGAGTCTTGGAATATTTCAATATCAGTCATAGTAAAGCCTGAAGAGCACAGCATGAAGCTGTAGTAAGGATATGCAAAGGGAGATATCACGTCTATAATTCTGAGCATTCTCACTTAAGTACATATGAACGAATGAATGAACGAATGACCAGTTATTGGTACATTTGTCATATCTTGGTGCTGACTGGCAGGAGAGTTATCGAAAGACTGACTCTCACATCCTCATTCAAGCAAGACCGAACTACCCCTTCAAGTAATGACAGTGCACCCATAGTGGAAGACAGCATCATTCAAAACAGATCACCAAAGGACACCCCCACTTTTTATATAAAGAAGATCATTGAATAGTTCTAGCTCCGAGGAAGAAGAATTCATTACACCTGACCCTTTGGATGGCAATTATAGCGAGACAAGAGAATCTATCACCTCTCTTACAGTACATGACAAGTTATCATCAGACGATGAATCAGCTATTGATTTTGGTGACAACCTATAGGCATTATTTTACGAATCATCCAACAATGAAACAGACAACGAACCAGAAAACAATATATACAAAATGACAGAAAGACCACCAACCTTCACTGGTTATATATCAGCTGAATTAGTAATCAAGTTCATCGAAGATTTGCAGATCTACAATGCAATCCGACAGTTCAACAACGTTGTAAAAGTAAACATCCTAGAAGCAGTTTTACGAGAACCCACCAAGATCGCATATGATGCCGCAATGGCCGCTACGGCAGCAAATGGAGGATTTAATAGAGGAGCAGGAGGGGTAAACACAGAAGCCGATGCCTTAGTAACCTTTACCAACGCCATTGTATAGTTAAGAGAAACCTACCATACTGCCGACATACAGCAAAGCATGAAGGATCAACTTGCATCAATATATCAAGGGATGAACGAAAGTCCTTTCACCTTCCACATGAAGATATGACATGTAGTAGACCTTGCAGGGTATCCGGCAGCCAATCAGGACCTCATCATAGAGTAATCCTTCATAAACGGACTCCATCGAGAAATCGCTCTCCAAGTACGCTCCAGCCCAGTCAGACTAAATCATGTACAAAAAGTGGATTATGTACAAAGATATTGGGCCACACGAAACCCGGGTCAAGACATAATACAGCAAATTTTACCAGGCAATCTTCAAGAAACCCGTACCGTACCAGCAGTTGTACCCACCATCGCACCAGCAATAGTCAACTAGGGAGTAGCTTCATGAAAAGACTTAGCCATGGACGATCTCATTAAACAAATGAGCAAAATGACTGTGCATATATTGGACCTTAAAAGACAGATTGATGCACAGTGACCGGTCCAACGATTTATAGCAAACCCAACCCCTGCGACAGAATCAAATGCATATCCAATTGGCAATTTAAGGTGCTTCAGGTGTAACTAAGACGGGCATATTTCAAGAGACTACACTCAACCTAACATAAGAGTATGCAAGAGATGTGGAGAAAAAGGGCACTACACTTCAAGGTGTATAACGGAAACAAGCCAAATCACCCAACTAAGAACCCAAGAATGAACCTAGATAAATATCATTACTTTTGAAGAAGAAGATTTTGATAGCGAAGATGAGTATAGCCAGGTGGAAGCATTTCCAGCTACACAAGAAAAACGAAAATCTGGACGTCCCAAAAAGGCAAGATCTCCCTATACGATGAAAACTCCACGGGTAGCACAATGAGCATAAGAGTGAGAATTCGACAGTAACAAACAAGACAAGCTTTTTGAAGAAGAAGTAAACTGAATTATCCAAGAAGACATGCCAATGTCTGAAGCACCTGCGAGTGAAGGAAACAAGGAACGCAAATTGTGGAAATTCAAGAAATATAGTCTAGATGTATGGAAAGAAATGGAGGATATGACCATCCCGGTCAAAATAGGACAACTTGCTGAATTTCCAACCTTCCGACAGCAAATCCGAAAAGGGATAAGTGATGCACAACTCGGGTATGAAGTAGTAGAGATCAATGTAATGCAACAACCGGAGGACGACAAACCACAAAACTCATCGACATATTCACAATGTCAGATTGAAAAAATTATAATATCATGCATTATTGATACAGATGCTAGAGGGTGCATTATCAGCAAGACAATGCTTGACTGACTTGGATGGCAAATTGAAGAGGCTACAACTATGACAATCATAGTAGCAGATGGGCATGTTGCAACACCACTTGGCAAAGTATATGAATTACTGATCCACTTTAGTAAACTTATTATCTCAGTATCAGCAATGGTAGTTGATACCATGTCCTATGACCTTGTCATTGGAAACAACTGGTTAAAGAAAGTATAAGTAGTAATCAACCTCGGTGCATGTAAAATGCGAATCACATGAAAAGGACAACGTTATGAAATACCAGTTAATTTAGAAAGAGGAGTCTGCCTGCAAATAATAGAAAGTGATGATGAAGATAAGCAAAAGGAATTCTTCATGATGCAGATCGTACAGACTAACCAAAAGGCCAAACCTTTAGAGCGAAAAAGTGAACAGGCCACTGGATTTGATCTCTCTACCATCAAGGATATCGAACTGCAACTAGGAGAATCATGCATAGTTAGAATGGGAATTGCTGTGAAAATACCTCAAGGACACTACGGTCAAATCAAACCAAGGAGTTCCCTGGCAGTTGCTGGAATTACAATTGATGCAGAAGTCATCGATGCAGATTACACAGGCGAAATCAAGATCGTAGTTGTTAACCGACATCGATTTAACATAGCCAAACTCTATGGAGGAGATCGAATTGCACAGCTGATAATTATACCCATCTGGACAGGCAAGGCCATGGAAGTAACCAACCTCGAAGAAACAACTAGAGGAGACAAAGGATTTGGATCTACTGGAATGAATATCACAAAAATCGTAATGAAACTCAAGCACGTACTTAAAATGGCAAATAAGAAGGTATATACTTTTGGAGAACAGCTCGGCAAAGAAGAAAAGAAGGAGTTAAAAGAACTCATCAACAAGTACTCTGACATATTTGCAACAATCTTTGAGGAGATCAATCTGAAACCGCCAAAGCACTTTCATCACATTAATGTCTAAGGGCACCCCCTGATCAAATGTGCACCATACCAAACACCACTGGTATATATCGAATGGCAACAAAAAGAAATCGATGATATAGTCAAAGGAGGAATAGCTGCCGAGACAGACAGCCCATGGGGATTTCCGAATATCATTGCACTTAAGAAAGGATTAGAAGCCGGGACCTTTGCTCTAAGAATATGTACCAACTTTAGGAAACTGAACAATATTACCAAAGGAGACACCTTTCCAATACCAAGAATCAATGACACCTTCTCAAAGATACCTATTCATGCAAGTCTCTACACAACCCTCGATATGACCAGTGGATATTATCAAATGGGACTTGATGAAGAATCATAAGAAATTGCTTCATTCATAACTCCACAAGGCCATTAGAAATATCTACGAATGCCATTCGGACTCAAGAATACCCCAGCAAGCTTCCAGAAAATGATGACCAAAATATTTGGAGATCTCATCAGAAAAACATTATTGGTGTACATTGATGACATTATGATATTCACGGTAACATTCCCGGACTACATCTGTTGAAATTATTAGCTTATTATATCTCTCTCTCCTATCAATGATCGATTGTTACATCACTCGATCGTAGCTTAGACGATCTTTGTTTTGTATTGACCAATCATAATTTAGTATTAATAAATACACACATATTGGCTTCATAAGCCAGTGCACTCTTTTACTCCAAAACACATATTCAAAGATCAAATTTCAACAGGTTATGAGTCTCAAGCTGCTCGAATTACAGCTCGACAACCTGAGATCTACGCAATTATCTACGCAATCATAGCAGTTACAACTGCGATTACAGTAAGCGTTTATTTAAAATTGTAAACAACATGTCAAACAACGTGATAAACAACGTGACAAATGACACCATGATAAAGTAATGCAATAAACAACACGTAATGATATAGCATTCAACGATATAACGAAATGGACAATCTATACACATTATTGTTGTTAGCAACAAGATTGACAAGATTGTAGTCTAAATCAAAAACAGATAATAGATATCAACCCCCTAATGATAATGACGAAGGATTGGATAGCAACTATCAGAGCAATATAGCATTTAGCCTCGATTGACAGGAACAGATAGCTATAATGATCAGAAATCAGGAAGATAAATTAGATATGCTGACAACCCTAATGGGCAAATTGATGGCAAAAATCGACAAAACAAATGCATCACCTAGCATGCCAACTAATCAGAACGCAGCTATAGAAGGCAACATGCCACAATTACCATCACCATTACCAACAACATCAACAAAGCTTAACGATCTAGCGAAGGAGTACCTGAGATCGATCAACAAATTCGATGGATCAGGTGATGCACCCAGATTGTTTGATTACTTTGATACCATAGAGCAATTTATCACCAGCACCAATCTATCAGTACAAAAGGAGGAAGTCAATGCAGTAATCAGTAAGATTACAGGCAATGCTAGAATATGGCTACGGAGGCACATGAACATATCAGGAGAATTTGATTTGTGGAATGAGCTTAAAGAAGCTATGACACAAAAATATGCACCAATGGAACAATGGCTACGAATGCGCAATAAGCTTACGATGATGAAGCAAAAAGGATCAATCGAAGATTATAATGATGCATTCAATCGAATTATGGCACAAATTGAAGACATGACTGATACAGAAGCTATACCACAATATCTCCGGGGTCTAAGCCCCAGGTACTGGGAATTAATACTTGCACGAAAGAATATGCCGACAATGCTGGAGGCTTTACAACTTGCATGTATCAAGTTCGACCTGGATAGTAAACAAAAGCACGACGAAGCCCACATGACAGACTGAGATAGCTACCAAGGCGGTGACTGAGGCGGCTACCAAGGTGGTGACTGAGGTAGCTACCAAGGCAGCAGTCACGACAACCGAGGCAGAAGTGCCGGATGAAGCCAAGGTTATAACAACAATAGTGGAAATGCCGGACGAAGCTAAGGCTATAATAATGATAACAGAAACAATCGAGAGATCATCATAATGACCGAGGCGGCAATCATGGAGCCAATCGAGGCAGGAATTTTCAGGGACACTCTTGGAAATGTTATATCTGTGAGGGAGAACACGGAATATTTCAATGCAACAAATTCAATGATTGGGTAAAAACAGAAAAAGAAAAAGAAAAGACTAAACTGAGAGCCAAAGCAAATCTGGCAATTGGCACTATTATCAATTTGGGTGCTATGCAATATATGTTCAACCAATTGGAGATTTTCGAGATGGTGGCTGAGCATGACGGCTTGGTCACGTGTGCAGGGAATGAGAAATTATGCACAACATACATTGGGACAATTGAGCTTGACGACAAGCTGAAATTATGGGATGTCTTATATGTACTGGAGATCACCAGAAATTTAATATCTGTGCAGGCATTGACACGTGAGGGAAATGATATAACCTTCAAGAGCGATGGATCAGTAATTAAAATTGGTGCGGATCATGAAGAAGTCAAAATCGGACAGGCCGATGGCGACCTATTTTATTTATCGATATCATCAGAGCTAGAGCTAGAAGCAAACATCGCCAATTCCAAGATCAATGACTATATATTATGGCATCACCGACTGGGCTATCTGGGCTGAAATACTCTGCAATCAATTAACAAATTTGTTATAGGGCTTGGAGATGTGCGGCTGTTAACTGGATAAATTGAAATATGCACTGGGTGTAAACACGCGAAGTTGCACTGCAAGCCATTTGGATACATGAAAAATCGATTGATGGAGCCTATCAGAAGGGTACACTCAGATCTGTATAGGCCGATGCCCATGCCATCAGTCAATGGAGCGAAATATATATTAATATTCATCGATGACACTACTTGCTATATCACAACATATTTTATTGACAGCAAAAGTGATACATTTGATCGATTCTGGACATTCAAGGCATTTGCCGAGACGCAATTAGGCCGAAAACTCAAGATTCTCCAATCAGATGGAGGAGGAGAGTATGTAAACACCGAGATGTGCGAATTTTTAATCAAAAACGGAATTTATCACAAAATGATGACGCCGGACACGCCACAACAAAACGGTATAGCCGAACAATATAACCGGACATTGATAGAGTCAATCTGGGCAGTTAAAATCACTGTCAGCATATCTGATGAACTTTGGGCAGAACTTGCTGCGAGTGCTATATATTTACACAACCAATTGCCAACGCGAGCCAATAAGGAGAGTGCTTCACCATTTGAATTATGGCATGGTCACAAGCCTGATATCAATAACTTGCATGTCATATGGGCTGACGCATATATGCATATTTACAAGGGAAAAAGATCAAAACTGGTGCCCCGATCTAAAAAGCTTAAAATGATTGGCTATCATGATGAAAAGAAGGCATACAGGCTCTGGGATCCAATCAATAGGAGGATAGAGATCAGCCACGATATCACATTTGATAAATCTATTATATTAAAATCCCCAACAATTGTCAACCTAGAAGATCGAGAATATATCATTAAAGTGATCATTGGAGAATGCAAGATTGATGAAAAAAGGTAATATCTGGTTAAATGGCTAGGCTATGATGATGATGACAATACCTGGGAGCCAATCGAACAATTGATCGACACTGAAGCTCTACAAATTTAGCAAAATCGCATATCAGAAGCTAATTTAATTGAATTGACTGATGACCCAATGACCTACAAGGAGACAATTTCTCTGCCTGACACACAGCTTTGGGAGGAAGTGATCAATCAAGAGCTTAAATTACTTAAGAATAATAACACATAGATGATAGTACCTAAGGTACCTGCAGGATGCAAGCCAATTGGATGCAGATGGGTATTTAAAAAGAAGCTCAACACTGATGGATCAGTTGCCAGGTACAAGGCAAGATTAGTGACCAAGGGATATTCACAACAGCAAGGAATTGATTATGATGAAACATTTGCTCCCGTGGCAAAATTTACGTCGATCAGGGCACTTTTATCGATCGGAGCAGTCCTAAACTTAGAAATTCACCAAATGGATGTAAAAACTACATTCCTGAATGGCGATCTTGATGAAGAGATCTACATGATGGTACCTGAAGGAATCGACCAATCGGAGCTATCACTGAGAGCTGTATGTAAGCTCAATCGATCACTGTATGGACTAAAGCAATTACCTCGTATATGGAATCAGAAGATCAACAACTACCTCAGCCAATCAAGTTTTACAAGACTACAATCAGATCACAGCATTTATCTAAGAAGGAGACAAGAAGATCAATTGCTGATAATTATTGCTATATATGTCGATAATCTACTAATTCTGGCTGATTCAATAGAAACAATGAACAAATTCAAGGCGGAACTTAGCAATGCATTTGATATGATAGACTGTGGTGAAATTAAACATTTTTTGGGTATTCGAGTCATGCGTGATCGAAAAACACATACGATCACAATTGATCAAAGCCACTTCACCAATCAAATCATTATAAGGTTTAACATGATGGATGCCAAGCCAATCAGCACACCCCTTGATCCATCCATTCAACTCAAAGCTGAAGAAGGAAAATCCACAGACCAAAGTCTATTCAGACAAATGATCAGTAGCATAATGTACTTGATGATCGGGACGAGACCTGATCTAGCTGCTGCTGTCAGCATCATCAGTCAATTTTCGGCCAATCCAATGCAAGAACATCACCATGCCCTCAAACGATTATTAAGATATATTAAAGGAACAGCCAATTATAAGCTGTGCTTTGGATGCGATCAGGATCTAAGACTGATCAGTTTCAGTGATGCCAACTGGGGAGGAGACATTAACACATGACGATCAACCACGGGCTATATTTTCAACCTATCAGAAGGAGCCATCAGCTGGTCAAGCAAACACCAACCAACCATTGCCCTATCAACAACTGAGGCAGAATATATGGCATTAGCATATGTGACGAAAGAAGCCATTTGGCTATGCACCCTATTGGATGAGCTAGAATATTTGCCGAATTGTGTAACAACCTTATTTGAAGACAACCAATCAGCAATCGCCCTCACCAAAAATCCAATTAATCATGCTCGATCAAAGCATATCGACATTCAGCATCACTTTATTCAAAAGAAAGTTGAATCAAAGGTGATAGATATCATTTACATGGCGACAGATGAAATGATCGCCAATGCATTAACTAAGCCACTTGCGTGACCAAGACTTGAAATGTTGATTGCAAAAATGGGCTTACGTAACTAACTTTTTTTATTTAAAAATTTCTATTTCCTTTACCACATCATTCTTATTACTCAAGTAGTATTTTACATATAGTTATTTGCAGTAAATGTACTTCATGGATGCCATTCATGATATACAGTTGAACATTTTATTTTTATTCTTTTATTTTTATTTATTTATTTTTATTGAGATATGTTAAGCAGGGGGAGTGTTGAAATTATTAGCTTATTATATCTCTCTCTCCCATCAACGATCAATTGTTACATCACTCGATCATGGCTTAGACAATCTTTGTTTTGTATTGACCAATCATAATTTAGCATTAATAATACACGCATATTGGCTTCATAAGCCAGTGCACTCTTTTACTCCAAAACACACATTTGAAGATTAAATTTCAACAACATCAAGGCACTACACGAAGTATTCAACTGAATGAGAACCGAAGGTCTTTATTTAAAACCAAAGAAGTGTATATTCACTGTAGAAAAAGTTACAATACTTGGGCACATCATCGACAAAGAAGAAATCCGAACCGATCTAATCAAAGTAGAAGCTGTTACCAAGTTCAAGAGACCTACAAACCAAATGGAGATGTACACCTTTCTAGGACTAGCCTTGTACTATCGATGATATATATGCAATTTCGCAAGCTTAGCTGAACCACTATATGCGACCCTTACAAAAAGTTACAATTGGGTAGAAATCGATGAAGAACAAAGCGAACTCGAACAAGAAGCACTTAACACATTAAAAAAGGCTCTGGCAACTGCACCTGTATTAGCAAAACCAAATTGGATGAAGCTTTTTAAGCTTTATACCAATGCAAGTACAATAGGAGTAGGAGCAATACTTTCGCAAGATGATACCAAAGGCTTAGAATGAGTAATTTGTTACGCAAGCAAAGGAATACGCAGTGTCGAGAAAAATTATGAATCAACCAAATTGGAGTGTCTTGCAGTTGTATAGGCAGTCAAGTGGTTTAGATATTACCTCATCGGATGACACTTCGAAGTTATCATGGACCATTCAGCGCTTAAATAGTTGTTCAACAGACCCGATCCAAGTGTGATGTATGTACGGTGGATTATGACACTTCAAAAATATGATTTCATGGTGAAATTCAGAAAAGGGAAGATAAATCAAAATGCCAATGCACTCAGCAGAATACCATTATTGGATACCCAAGGCGGGGTGTGGCAATGAATGCAACACTATACTACGATCTGATGATTTGGTTGACGAGGAGGGAAATTAGAGAAGATATAGAGGATTGGACGAAGAATATTTTATTAACCACTGGCAGACAGTATGAAATTCAGAACAATTTACTATATCATAAAAAGGAAGGACATATTATTCTAGTAATTCAGGAGAAGGACGTATTAAACATTTTATCCTTAGTACACAATCATCCATTATCTGGACACATAGGCTAGGACAACACTTTATATCAACTCAGGAATTCAGCGTGGTGGCCCAGAATACAAGACGATGTAACCAACTTTGTACGAAATTGTAATACATGCCAAAAATGTGCAAGAGCAAAAGACATGCCCCAAGCTGCTTCTGCAACCATCAAGGCTGAGCCATTTTCACACATTGGGATAGACATCATGGGACCCATGCCAGTAACATTAATGGGAAAAAGATATATTATTTTAGCAGTAGATTTCTTTACAAAATATCCAGAGGCGATAGCAGTTGAAGACACAGACGCACAGACAGTAGCCAAATTCTTGCATACCGACATTATTTGCCAACACGGAGTACCAAAGGAAATAACCAGCGACCAAGGTACGGAGTTTCTGAACAAATTAATTAGGGAACTCGAGCGAACTTACCATATCAAGCATATCCGAACAACGTTATACCACTCACAGGGAAATGGTTAAACCAAATACACCAACCAGATGGTCAAAAATATCTTAGCAAAGATTATCGATCAAGAAGCAACATGGGACCATTATCTTGATAGTGCTCTTTTTGCGGTTCGAACCATTTGCCAAGCATCAACAAAGTTCAGCCCCTTTGAGCTTATATATGGGAGATTGCCAAACCGAGAATTCCACCACCCCAAAAAGGATAATGGAACATATGACAATCATTTATAGGCTTACGTTATACGAGATATCAGCAGGTTACAATTAATCTGAAAAAAGGCATCCATGTTTATCAACAAGGTACAGGAGAGATAGTGAATGAACCAAAATAGGAAGGCAAATGCAACTCCCTTGCATATCGGAGATCAAGTTCTCGTGTACTGAAACATTGTAGAATCATCATGGACGGCTAAATTACAACTGAAGTAGGAAAGACCATACTACGTACAGGCTATAAAAGAAAGTACAATTTGGCTTAGGAGACTCAATGGTTCTATTCTCCCTACTCCAGTCCACTGGAGCAAAATCAAGATATACTATGCTGAACAGACGCAACCACAGAAAGGATGTAGAAAAAGCAATCAAGGAAGCACTGATGAGGGAGCCAGACCTGATCGACCTGGTTCCCTTGGACGAAGAGGAAGACCCTGAAAAACTCCTCATTCTGACGCGACAGTATCATAAATGGCTATGTAATCAAAGCCAAGTTATCGACATTACAATCAGGTTCCATCAAGGATGCACTTGCTATCTCCGATGCTGTTTACAAAAACAGGAGATATTGTTGTCAAAATTCGAGAAAGACATAGCCGACAGGACCTACGTGCTCTTTCTTGGATATGAATGGGTTTTATCCAGGTTCTATGGAAAAACCATTGACATCATCAAACTCACATATGCAGAGATCGCTCAAATTCATCAGACCATCGAAAATGAAATTACTATGCTTTTATCTAGTCTCGAGGACGAGACATTCCCAGTTGAGCCCCCAGATGTGACGGCCGACCCCAACTTGACTGATTTTCACAAATTTTGTACTATGCTTGATTTAGAAGTTACTGTAACATCCTGTACTCTTCTATTTTTGATTAGTGTCGTTTTTAGCAAGTGATCTCGCCACCAGCGACGAACCTAGTTTTTAGCGACCGATCTCATTTTTATCAACGAAATATTATTCGCAGTTATCGAGTCATACTTATAGCGAAGTCTTTATTATTTTGTTCATTCAGTTCTAGCAAATTTGTATAAATACCCCCTTTATTTCTATCTGAATAAATCAGTTTGCACAGAGTCTTGGAATATCTCAATATCAGTCGTAGTAAAGCCTGAAGAGCACAGCACGAAGCTGTAGTAAGGATACACAAAGAGAGATATCGTGTCTATAATTCTGAGCATTCTCACTTAAGTACATATGAACGAATGAATGAACGAACGACTGGTTATTAGTACATTTGTCACAATATCTAAAAGCTTAACTGAGAAGATCTTATCCTTAAGATAAAAAAGTAATAAGACAATCTCTTTCTCTATAGCTTGTTAAATCTGTATAATTTCAGCAAAGGTCAGTTTAAC
>RBNK01002198.1:0-11797 GCA_003990785.1 Endogone sp. FLAS-F59071 | reverse complement strand
ACAAACCAAAAAAAACAAAAAAAAGCAAAACAAAAACAACACTCCCCCCTAAAAAAAAAGGAAGGAAAAAAAAAAAAAAACTACAATGCCCAGTATTCCCATGTGGGTCCCCCCTGTCATAGTACTGACTGGGAGATCGGATGCGGATGGCCGTAGCTTGATGGGGTGGAAATTAGATATAATCCTTATGCTTTTTACATCTCTCTCTCTCTCTCTTTTTTTTTTTTTTAGAGAATCTTTGCAACCATCCTGTTCACCTTGTTCGTTCTTTTCTTCTTTTCTTTTCTCTTTCTTGCCTAACAAAATTGGTCTCTTTGCGTATGCAAATGGCGGTCTTAGTAGCGTACTTTCAATACACACACAGAAAAAACACTGGTATGCACATGCTCGCATTCCTCCTTCCTTCCCACCCACCCGCCTATTATTTGGATTCCTGTGCATACTAAAGGCCAAAGATATTTTATTCACCACAATATAGTACTAAAAGCTTCCCCTATTACTGATATCAAAGTTTCTATACCCCACACAAATTACAATTACTACAAAGATATTTTTCAGCCGTTACTTGAAGTGTTCTCTTGATTTTGTCAGATTCGTCTCAATAAGATCCTTCACAAAAGCCGGGCCACTTGGTTTTCAATTTCGTTTTTGGCTATACGAATGCACTCGGACACTACACGCCAGTTCTTTGCCGAATATCCAAGATCGAGCTGGAATTCCGTCCTTCTTGGGAGCGTTTCCCCTAAAAAATCTAATTGATAGTGAATTTTCCTCCAGAATGCTGTGAAGTCTGACAAAGCCGCTTTCACTTCGTCAAAGCCTTGCCCAAGGTGTAAGTGAAACAAACAATTAATTAGTTTTAAGTAAAGGGGGATGAACTGAGGTATAATACCACTTGAGTCAAGATTATATTTAATAGACCAGGCGAACTTTTAAGATTTCATACACTAGGGGCTTTGCGCTACAATATATTTTTTTTTACGGCCACGCCACCCATCCTCCACGATGATTGTTTTTTTAAGGATTCACGACTGTGACTACTGATATATCAAAAAACATTGTAGCGTAAAACCTCTACATAAAAAACTGTATAAAACCCTCTATTCCTCAGAAATTACTACTCAACAAAAGAACCTTTCAGGTTTCTCTTCAACACCCTAGCTAAAAAAAAAAAAAAATGTCCACAGAACTTATTGCAGATACCTTTCCATTCACCAATACGACCGATAAATTCCACCAATCCCGTCCACTTATTAATAATATCTCCCAATGCATCAAAACGTGGGGGGGGTTGATGTTTGGCTGCGGCGATGGTCTCTCTCAGTTTTTTTTTTTTTCTTTTCGGGAGGGTTCCTGTGGCAATAGTTTCCGTAGCGATGGTACCTGTGGCAATGGTCTCTGTGGCGATGATGGCCATTTTTTTTTTTTTTTGATGTTTGGTTCTCCGCGACGATAGTTTTCGCGGTGATGGTTTCGGCAGCGATGGCTCTGTGGCGATGTGCTCCATGGCGATGATCTATTTTTTTGATGTTTGGTTTTCCGTGGCGAGAGCTCTTCTCACGTAACTAGCTCACATTTCTCTTCGTAACCAATGTGTCTTTTATATAACTCGCTCTTTGTTTGCAATGTTGTTGATTTGTTTATTTATTTATCTTTTTTGTAAGATTAAATATCTTTAATTCTTTGTAATATCGAAAATAAAATAAAACAATCTGTAAGAGCAGATATGCAGGCTTTTGGTGCTCTACATTCTTGGCTATGTGTTCTAGAAACACCTACCTAGTATCTATATAAATATTTGGTTTCCTATATTATTTATCTGAATACTACTTTATGTTCTAACACCCATTGTGGTCTTGTGATGTAAATTCCAATAAGTGGTATCGATGAATTGTGAATTTACGGATTCATAATGTGACAGTATTTAGCTCAGCGCTTAAGAAGCGTAACGAGGATTGAAGAAGATGGGATCAATGGGGGACTGCGTCGATGGTTATGACGGCCATATCCGCTTCTATTCTCGGTGTAGACGTTATCTCCCACCCTTTCCCGGAAAAATTCTAGGCCTTTAAACCTCACTCCTATAGCTAACACCTCGAAGCAAACAACTTTTTTTCAAACAATATCTTCTTTCAAACAAACCTTAAAAACAACTAGCCATGTTGGGCCCTTTCATTGCCAGTATCATTCTCATTGCCAGTATCATTTTGCTTCCCATCTGCTACATCGCCCATCCGGGACGAGAATGAATAAGTTTGCATGAATGTCGCGATGCACCACATCCAATACCAAACTCTTCCAGAAATTGAAAACTTACCTTCGTTTTGACTAAATATCTCGTTCATTCTATCCAGACTCCCAAGTGGACCAAACCCCTTGCTTTCCAACCATATCATATCCGCAACGACGCCATCGTCATCTTCTCTCTATCAAGAAGACCCCGTTGGACATCGCCGCTGAAAATGGTCATACCCGACGTTTTTGCGCACCATCACTCCCATGCCATCGCGTGGTCTCGCGCCCACGCCATCGACGGGCATCGCGCCAAGGCAAGCCGCCAACCATCCTTTATGCCCTTGTGAGCATCTGCGGACACCCCCGGAGCTTCTCCTTTGCCAAACTCGTAGATGCCAAAGCTGCAAAGGTCAGGGCTCGCAAGGATCACAAGGCCACTATCGTCGCTGACACCATGATCGTCGACTTTTTTCAACAAGATCTTTGGCTGAGCTTCCGGCCGTTTCGGACCGTTGTATTGGTAAATATCTCTCTGAGATCTTGTCGTTCTTTGTCTATATAACCAAAGAGTTATTTGGCCTTTCCCTTACGCCATTTTTACTTTTTAGCCATTTTGAAAGCGGGACGGTCGGTCAAACAAGGTCAATTCCCATCAGCAATATTTAATATTGAAAAATTCAAATTACAATGCCTCCATGAGCGCAAGGAAAGGGGTCACGTCCGCTTTTTTTCTGATAAATATTACCTTTGAAAGGTCATGAGACGGTCCGAATGCAAATATTATTGTAGAAAACGAGCCAGTGACATACATATTCACTTAGCTGACGTCACCAACTCGAACTAATAAATACATCAACATCTCCCAGCCCTTGAATCCCTTGTCGACGACTTTTGGGCTTTCTGACAACTAGACTGAGGTTGTACTCGATGTATACAAACGACCGAGCGCAACACACTAGACGAAGAATACGGCTGACCTTCCTACGAACGTTAACCCCTCCTTCATACTTGCTTTATCTCTTCAAGACTTGCACTGTTAAATCACTCGTTTCGTCTACAACTTTACTGCCCCGGTCGACACCTCCCAGAGTTTCTCCTGGTTCTCTGGGATGAGTGCTATCTTGTTTGGCGTTTTCTCTTTCAATGAATCCCAATATTTGCCCGTGCATTCGCCGGCCTCCTTGCTCACGGCGTTGTCTGCGCACCCTCGATGGTGTCGCGCCCGATCAGCGATTGCACGATCCTGAGGAAATTTCTGAGCAAGAAGCTGAACTCGGATTGGAGAAGGCCTATCCAAAAAAAAAAAAAAAAAAAAAAAAAAAAAAAAAAAAAAAAAAAAAAAAAAAAAAAAAGACGGGGAGGGAGGGGAAAGGGAGAATTATGAGCGATACTTTTCAGCGTTGATCACTAGATGAAGGTGCAACTATATACCGGGGTGCACGACGTGGGCAATGACGCCATCGCCCTTGAAACGTTTAGAAAGCTCAATGGTGAACAGGACGGTGTACAGTTTGGAGGTGCTGTAGTTGTAGGAGGTCTTCTCAAAGTTGAGGTTATCAAAATCAAGCACACCTTAAAAAAAAAAAAAAACTCGTGGCATCCAAAAAGACCTAATTTTCCTTGCCTTATCTGATGATCAATTTTGAAACCTTATTTTTATGTTGAACTTTATAATAGGATCCAGTATAAATTTGAACTATTTTATTCTTAGCTTCAAACGTGTCATTTAAAAATATACGGATACTAACTATCATACCTGACTGTTTCTTATTCAGTAATCAGGCTTCGCTCTCATGTATTTGGCCTGCGTAGTCCAGTTCTCTTTGATCCTTGGAATTCTTCATCTCGAGGCAAAAGATTCTGACTTTTGCTGCGGGTAGAATGCAAAAACAATCGAGTAAAATCAAAAGAAAAGAGTTAGGCACAAGAAGTGGAGTATTGTGTGCATTGTTTATATACATTGGACTATCTTTCCTTACTTGGTTTCCAGTTCTCACAAAGTATGCTAGCCTTATTATTGAACACTTCGTGGCACTAGCCCTATACTTCCTGCAGAACGAATCTTGCGAATCCTCCGTGGGGAGATCTCAGTCTGATTATGAATTTTGATTATAAGCCTTATAAATGGATAGCAAAAATAAAACCAGAAAGAATAGAAAACACGGATCGGGTTTGTTATATAAATTTGAGTTATTTTATTCTCGGTTTCAAACGTGTCATTTAGAAAAAGGCAACACTTAGATATATGGATACCAACAACACTTTCTTATTATTTGAGTTAATTACATCCGACTATTCCATACATTGCTGACAACGTCTTTACTCATTTTAGTGGAGATATTGGTAAACAGTTCAGGTCTTTGGCCAACTGCCGAGTCCAGTCCTTTTCGGTCGTGCAGCAACGGATTCCGACTTCTATGTCTTCGGGTAGAATGTAAAAACAATCGAGTAAAATAATAATAATAATAATAATAAAGTCAGGCCAGTATTTGTGTGCATTATTATGTGCATCAGACTATCTTTCATTACCTCGTATCGGGCCGCAAGATATCATAGCTTTATTATCAGATACTTCGCGGCACTTTTTTGAAAAATCGCGCGCAGAATATCCCTGGCACCACGTGGAGCCTGCACGTCAATTCAGCACAGCCACAGACAAGGGTGATGAGGAGAGGAGCATGAGGATGGAGATGGTCGAGCGCATGATAAAATTTGAAAGGGTAATTGGGAAAATGTGGATGAAAGAGAGAAGAGAAAAATGGAGGAGTTTTTATAAATAGCATGAATGGCTGTGTCCAATCTAAAATCAGTCCAAAAATAATGAAATAAAATAAATAAAAACTTTTTGACATTATATTATAAATAACTGGGCTTCACATGAACAGGTACAGAAAGCACCCTTCTATATTTACATGTTTTTGTTTTTCTTTATTTGATGTGTTTGATGTGCCGGGAGCACTAGGGCACCAGCATGGGACGAGGTGAGTGTATTTCACAAAACTGGAAACGATTGATCGACGATTGCCTCCCCAAACGGAAATTGATGAGGCCCCAAAAATACCCTATTGATCTCATTTTAAAGTATATCCAAACCGCTTTGTAAATGCCTTATAAAAGCAATTGTAAAAATAAAAATCTAATTACCAATCGCAAAAGACACTCAAACGGTCTTAGCGAAACAGGGTTCTACTCATGTGCTTCTTTCAATTCAACTAGAAACACTAATCTTGGAAGCAAAAGAATAATGACGACAACTTAAATGGCAAAAATAAAAAGAAGAAAAAAAAAAAAAAAAAAAAAAAAAAAAAAAAAAAAAAAAAAAAAAAAAAAAAAAAAAAAAAAAAAAAAAAAAAAAGAAAGAAACACAATAGAGGCACGGATTTGCCGATTAGCTGTCCCCAGTGAAAAAGTAGTACTGTCTACCACCCGGATCCTGTAATCCCTCCCCTCTTCCCCTCCCTCCAAAGTTCCTCAAATCCCTCGAGGTAAGGCGAACATATAGCTTCCCGTGGCGACATTGTCACCAGGCTGGCAGCTAAATTGTTTTTGGAAGGTCGGCTGGCGTGAGTTATAATTACATTCGTACATGGCTAATACAATTTAACTTGGTATAGGTATAGGGCAGCTCACAGTACTACCGGTCCCAGAATAGAAGAGGATAAAAGGTAAAAAATGACAAACAAGTAGCTCACATTACATAATCATATATTTATAGTGCGCCACCGACCCAGCGCTAGGTACTTACACAGCATGCCCCTATACTTTCTAAACAAGTTTATAATGTCTGTTTTCGGGGCACGGGGTACTGGCTTAAGTCAACATTTACGTCATGACTTTTTCAGACATTGATTAGACTGCGAGTGGATTTATATTTGGATTTTGTTTTTAGTGTCGATAATCTAGTTTGCTATGCTGGACAAGCGATCAATGCCATCATCAGTTTTAGAGCATTCAATATCTCTTTATTTATTTTTAAAGGGGTGTATTGGGGATGTCGTGCACGTGAAATGCGAGCTCGAAGTGGAAACTGCCCAGTCAAAATACGGACTCGAAGAGAAGGAGAGCCTACACGCACAGTTGCCTTTCATGAAGGTGCTTCTCAATCGTCGATTTTTTTTTTTTTTTTTTTTTTTTGAGGTTCACTTATGAACCTTAAAATGGAATAGAATAGACAAAGACGATTAGGTTTACTAATTATTATATATCCAGTATAAATTTGAGCTATTTTATTCTTGGCTTCAACGTGCCATTTAGAAAAAGGCTACAGCACTAAATACGGATTTTCTTATATTTTCACTCCCAGGTCTTTGGCCACCTCCTGAGTCCAGTTCTTTTGGATCGTGCAGGGGTTCTTGGAATTCTTCTTCAGCTTGAGACAATAGACTCTGACTTGATCTGGGTAGAATGCGAGTAAAATAAAAAAAAAAATCAGGCTTAGGAAGTGGAGTATTCGTGTGCATTATTTATGTGCATTGGACTATCCTTCCTTACCTTTTCCCCAGGCCTCGCAAAGTTCGATTGCCTTGCCATTGGACACCTCACGACACTTTTTTTTATACTCCGTGCAGAACTCAGCTTGCGTATCCTTCTTGGGGATCGTGTACGTCAAGAATTCAGCACAGCCACAGACGAGGGAGATGAGGGAGAGGAGAATGAGGATGGAGATGATCGAGCGCATGATGAATTTGAATGGGTGATTGGGAAAAGGTGGGTGAAAGAGAGAAGTAAAAATGGAGGGGTTTTTATATCTAGCATGAGCGACTGTGTTCAAACTAAAACCAGACCAAAAATAATATGTATTCTAGGGTTAAGTACAGAAAGCGCACTTTATTTCTATATGTCTTTGTTTGATGCTGGCACAAGGGAACATGAGTGCATTTCTAGTCTCTGAGTGGCCGGGATTGGCACGTGCTAATCCGAATCTAGACAGACGGTATTTTAGGCAAAAGAAAATCTAATTATATCCAGCTCAACTAATTTTATACACATTGACGTTTATATCTTTGCCTTATTGGTCTGATTATAATGATAGCCAAAGTAAAAGTAGACAAAGACGAGAGTTTATTATATGCAGTGCTATTTTATTCTTGGCTTCAAACATGTTCTGACTGTTCCGTAATCTGATTGTGCAAAAATAATCAAGTAAAAATAAGAAAAATCGGGCCCAAGACGTAGAGTATTTGTGTGCATTATTTGTGTGCATTAGACTACATTTTCCCCAGACCCTATTATTAGACACTTTGTTGCACTTTTTGTAAAAATCCTCTCAGAACTTCTTTTGCATATCCTTCTTGTACGTCATGAACTCAACACACCCACAGGCGAGATGGTCGAGCGCATGATGAAATTTGAATAGATAATTGGGGGAATGTGGATGAACAACTATGTCCAAGTCCAAAAAAATAAAATAAAATAAGTTACAGAAAGCGCACTTCTATTTTTATGTCTGATCGTGAAAATTGGTGAAACCTAAAAATGCCGCTGCCTTAACAATTTAGCACCCGTCTCTTCTTTACTTTTCTCAAATATCTAAAGCAATGGCCATTGAAATCAAGGAGAATTACACTGTCAGGTCTCAAACAATGGCCTCATCATGCCACTGTTAGCAATTCCTGGATTTTCAAATTCATTCATTAACTTGGCCCTATAATCGCTATTGTTTAATCCAATCCAATATGACAAAATCCACAGAAGCATCTCGCTCATCTTCTTCGAGAACAAGACTCAATCTCCAGAATTTATGCCCTTCGACCTCCCCTACTTCTCTCTCCAGAACCTTTTAGTTGACTACTACCCTCTAGCCGGACGCCTCCTCTCTCTCCCTAATGGCGCTCTCGAACGACGCCGGCGCCCTCCTCGTCGATGCCGCTAGTGACTTCATTTTTGAATACGTCCGCGCCACTAATTGGGACCCCATGGGCATGCCGGCTGCCCTGCTCCCTAAGGATTACCTCCCAAAGCCTGACGACCCACTCTTTGCCGCCCAGGTAACACGTCTTGCGTGCGGATTAGTCGCCCTCGGCGTGGTCATGAACCACAACGTTGGCGATGGGCACTCCTTTTTACCGTGGTTGACGCGTGGGGCCGGCCTCCCCCCTCCCCTATTCCTCCGCGCCTCAATTCAGGGCATAACCAGATCGCGCATCCGCTCCTTCTTAAACTGGATCGAACGCGTCCCAGACAAGACGACGATCCAGCCGGGCTTCGAAATTTTTCTTGGCCGTTACCAACTAGTCTAAATTCCCAATGTACAAGGTCGACTTCGGCTATGGCGTGCCCATCAAATGCAGGCTGAGGGGCACCGCCTTCGACGGGCTCGCGCTCGTGTCCGCTGGCGGGCCGATCGTACAAAGGAGAACGGGGTCGAGTTGGTAGAAGGACTGAAGACGGATGTGATGGAGAGAATGTTAGAGGACGAGAAATTTAGGAGGTTTTGCAAAGATCGTTACGCGCAATTTTGTGCGGAAATGTGGAAATGTCGTTCTCTACGACTTTTATAATCATCTCCACGTAATTTTAACATCTCCGCCGACAAACTATACAAGAACTAAGTATGTTTTTTTACTTGAATAAAATAAAAGGTATAATACAAATTAATTAATTAATTAATTAATTTTTTTTTTTTTTTAAAAAAAAAGGCCTAAACACACTAAACTAAAATAAAACCCGGCGCATTCTTCACATACAAAAGCAACAACACTTGCTTGATCCAATTACTATATCATCGCCCCCCACACCTGCTCCAGTTCCTCCTCGCTCAGCACGCTTCCCACGTTTCTCGGAATCATCCCGATATCGCCTTCTACTTTCACCAACAAATGCTTCCGCATCATGTTCAGCCTATCTAGTGCTCTATGTTGGATCTTTTCGTTGTCCTTCTCCCCACCCACGACCTCCTCTCTCGCTTCGTTGATCATTCTCTGCAAAAACACCGGCAGTTCATAAACGTCGTCCGTGTAAGTCGTCCGCGCGAGGTATGCACCCACGTCCTCAACCGCGAGGAGGTTGGCAAGATTTAATGGGGCGGGATCAACGAGGGAGCGAACGCTTTCGGGCGCGGAATAGCGCGAGCTGGAGAGATCGGATGGGGAGGGCGAGTGGACAGAGTTGGTGTAGGCGGTAGGGTGCGACAGAAAATCGAAGACCGCAGTGCCGTCAGGGGGTTGGGTATGAAGAGGAGGAAGGTATGGATCATTAAATTCGAAGAAGCCGGAAGAGTGGACGTCTAGAGAGGAGTCTTCGTCGAAGCGGCTCCATTCGGACTCGGCGTCGCGTTTGTTCGAAGTGGTTGTGGTGAAGGTTCTGTGGTGGTCGGCACTGGAATTGGAAGGCTGGAATTCACGGGTGCTGTCAAAGGCTTGCTGGCGGGCTGGGAAGGGGCGCGAGGAAGAGGACTCGCCCTTGGGATCGAAGAATGACATGGCGGCAAGTGTTTGAGAGTGTACACTTTACAAGCCACCAATAATTTCCTTACCTGATGACGTGAAGGCTATATTTGTTAGGACTATGTATACTTTAAAAATCGGGCATAGAAGACAATTTTATTCTCGTCCGTTCCGTCAGAGACGTTACACAACGTACACAAACTCGGTAACCCTACCTATCTCTGTAAACAACAGTGGCATTGGATTCGTCTATCTCGTCCCCTGTTTACTTATTACGCTCAATCTTAGCATCTGACAGAAAGGAATTCTATATATTCAGACGTTGCTCTTCAACGAAGAAATGGATTAAGGCCACTTAATAATGTAACGAAGAAATAAAGTTATTCATTGATTTACGAACTTCAGTGTAGCTTTCATCTTGATTATCAATTCCCCGAGCCAATTTTATCTCCCTCCTCTTGATAGTACTCTCACGTCAGAGAAATGGATCAAGGCCCGGGTTAGAAGAATGCAATATGAACTTCTCTTATCCTTTTGACCCTTACCTGTCAAATCGACCTCCCTTTCAACACGACCCTCTAATTCAATGTGACCTTCCCATTTAACGCGACCTTCCCTTTCAACGCTTCCCCTCATTTTGTCCTTGGCCTCCCTACTTATATAATACGACCCTCCCACTCTCCCTGTCAACGCTACTCTCCCTGTCAATCTCTCTCCCTGTTAACCTAACTCTTCCTATCAATACGACTCTCTGTCAATGTGACTCTTCCTGTCAACGAGACTCTCCCCCTATCAACGCGATTCATCCAGCCATGCATGTATTGTTGAAATTTGATCTTCGAATGTGTGTTTGGAGTAAAGAGCGCACTGGCTAATAAAGCCAATATGCGTGTATTTATTAATGCTAAATTATGATTGGTCGATACAAACAAAGATCGTCTAAGCCACAATTGAGTGACGTATGATCGATCGTTGATGCATCGATCATTGATAGGAGAGATATAATAAGCTAATAATTACAACACTCCCCCTGCTTGATATATCTCGATAAAAATAAATAAAAATAAAAGAAATAAAAATAGAAATAAAATGTTCAACTGTATATCACGAATGTCATCCATGAAGTACATTTACTGCAAATAATTATATATAAAATACTACTTGGGTGATAAGAATGACGTGATAAAGAACATAAAATTTTTAAAGAAATAATGTT
Source organism: Endogone sp. FLAS-F59071 (assembly GCA_003990785.1). Taxonomy (NCBI): domain Eukaryota; kingdom Fungi; phylum Mucoromycota; class Endogonomycetes; order Endogonales; family Endogonaceae; genus Endogone; species Endogone sp. FLAS-F59071. The sequence goes on along the minus strand of RBNK01002198.1, from coordinate 961 downwards.
AGTTACATAAGCCCATTTTTGCGATCAATGTTTCAAGTCTTGGTCGCGCAAGTGGCTTGGTTAATGCATCAGCGATCATTTCATCTGTCGCCATGTAAACAATATCTATCACCTTTGATTCAACTTTCTCTTGAATAAAGTGGTGCTGAATGTCGATATGCTTTGATCGAGCATAATTAATTGGATTTTTGGCGAGGGCGATTGCTGATTGGTTGTCTTCAAATAAGGTTGTTGCACAATTCGGCAAATATCCTAGCTCATCCAATAGGGTGCGTAGCCAAATGGCTTCCTTTGTCGTATGAGCTAATACCATATATTCTGCCTCAGTTGTTGATAGGGCAACAGTTGCTTGACGTTTGCTTGACCAGCTGATAGCTCCTCCTGATAGGTTGAAAATATATTCTGTGGTTGATCGTCATGTGTTAATGTCTCCTCCCCAGTTAGCATCACTGAAACCGATTAGTCTTAGATTCTGATCGCATCCAAGGCACAGCTTATAATTGGCTGTTCCTTTAATATATCTTAATAATCGTTTGAGGGCGTAGTGATGTTCTTGCATTGGATTGGCCGAGAATTGACTGATGATGCTGACAGCAGCAGCTAGATCAGGTCTCATCCTGATCATCAGGTACATTATGCTGCCAATCATTTGTCTGAATAGACTTTGGTCTGTGGATTTTCCTCCTTCAGCTTTGAGTTGAATGGATGGATCAAGGGGTGTACTGATTGGCTTGGCATCCGTCATGTTAAACCTTGTAATGATTTGATTGGCGAAGTGGCTTTGATCAATTGTGATTATGTGTGTTTTCTGATCGCACATAACTCAAATACCCAAAAAATGTTTAATTTCGCCACAGTCCGTCATATCAAATGCGTTGCTAAGTTCCACCTTGAATTTGTTCATCGTTTCCATCGAATCAGCCAGAATTAGTAGATCGTCGACATATATGGCAATAATTAT
>RBNK01002197.1:0-11798 GCA_003990785.1 Endogone sp. FLAS-F59071 | reverse complement strand
TAGTTAAGAATAATTAGAATAATGAAACTACTATCTCTGTTTGTATATCCCTACTGGTAGCTATATGCTATACTTGTTTAAGCTTTACTATAACTGATGTTAAGATATTTTAAAAACTCTAAATAAACTAAAGTTTATTAATATATATATAAAAAAGAGATATTTATATAAATGTTGAAGAGTATAGAAAAGCTTTGCTATAGATATAATTTGATTATTATAGGTGATGCAATGCTGAAGGTGGCATCTTGCTGCTAGTAACTTCATTATACTGTGATAAATGTACTAATAATCAGTTATTTATTCATTGAGAATGCTCAGAATTATAAATGTGATATCTCTCTTTACATATTCTTACATCAGGAAACTATTTTCAGTTCATAGTCTATGACTAGCATCTATGCTCGTAGGCTGTTCGCAGGCTGTTTACAGGCTGTTCTAGCTAGTTCATGGTTCATGATATTGTTCTAGTGGAGTTCTAGGGTAGTTCATAGCTGTTCACAGCTGTTTGCTTATAATAGTTCATAGTCTATGACTAGCATCCATGTTTATGGCTATTTTGTTTATAGTTCTTAGTAAAATAGTTTATAGCTTTTAGTAAAATAGTTCATAAATTAATTAACTATTTTCTGATATACTACTAGCTATGTGCTATACTATTTAGGCTTTACTATAACTGATATTGAGATATTTTAAGACTTTGTGCAAACTGATTTATTTAGATAGAAATAAAGGGGATATTTATATAAAATTGAAGAACTAAAAAGACTTTGCTATAAAGATAATAATTTGGTTATTGCAAATTGTATAATACTGCTAGAGTAGTGCCTCACTACTATAGTGGGTAGTGTACATCTTTTGTAGTGTCCTCACTACTATATTAGAAAAATGATTAATTAATTCATAAACTATTTTATTAAGTGCTGTAAACTATTTTACTAAGAGCTATAAACAAAATAGCTATAGATATGGATACTAGTTATAGACTATGAACTATTATTGATGAACAGCTACAAACTACTTTAGAACTTCGTTAGAACAATATTATAAACCATGAACACCTCTAGAACAATATTATGAACCATAAACTAGTTAGAATAGCCTGTGAACAGCCTAAGAATAGCCTATGAGTATAGATGCTAGTCATAGACTATAAACTGAAAATAGTTTTCTAATATAAAGTGGGTGGCTTATAGCTGCAGATATAGTTATATAGTACAAACATTCAAAAGCAGAAGGTAACTATAACTAAATCAGATGTAGTGGCAAGTTTGCAAAAATCAGACAATTTGGGAGTTGGCTGTCATATCTGGGGGCTCAACTGGGAAAGGCTTATCCTCAAGACTAGATAAAAGCAAGATAATCTTATTTTCAACAGCTTGGCAAATTTGAGCAATCTCTGCATAAGTAAGCTTTGCAATATTAATAGTTTTTCTATAAAAGCTAGCAAAGATCTATTTATAATCTAAAAAGAGTATATAAATTCTGTCAACCATCTCTTTTTCAAATCTAAATAGTATGGTCTCCTGTTTTCAGTTTTGTTAGTATAAGTTATAGGCCCAACCTTAATGAAACCAAATTGTAGCATCAGTTACTTAGCTTTGGTAGCATAACCATTTATGATACTATTAGCTAAGTGACAGGAGTTTTTCAGAGTTTTTTTCTTGATTGAGAGGCATCTAGTTGATAGTTTTGAATCCTCTTGTCAGGGCTTTCTTTATAGCTTTTTCTATATCCTTTCTTAGGCTTCATTTGCTAGTTATAATAGATTTTAGTCTTGCTTTGATAGACTGGGGTAGGGAGGATGGAACTGTTGAGTCTCTTAAGCCAAATTGTACTCTCTTTTATAGCTTATACATAGTATGATCCTTTCCATTTCAGTTGTAATTTAGCCAACCATAATGATTCTATAATGTTCTAGTATATAAGGACTTAATCTCCAATATACAAGAGAATTACATTTACTTTTTTATTTTGGTTCATCTATTGTCTCTTCTATATCTTATCAATAAACATAAATACCTTTTTTCAGATTAATTGTAACTTGCTGATATCTCATGTAACATAAGCCTATAAATGATTATTATATATTCTAATATCTTTTTCTGAATGATAAAACTCTCAGTTTAGTAATCTCCCATATATAAGCTCAAAGGAGCTAAACTTTGTTAATACCTAATAAATAGTTTGGACTATAAAAAGAGTACTATTAAGATAATATCCTATAATGCTTCTTGATTGATAATCTTTGCTAGAATATTCTTGACCATCTGATTAGTGCACTTAGTTTAACTATTTCTTTATAAATAATATAACATTGTTTGGATATACTTGATATAGTAAGTCTGCTCAAGTTTCCTGATCAGCTTATTTAGAAATTCTATACCTTTGTTACTGGTTATTTCCTTTAATACTCTGTATCTGCAGATAATATCAGTATATAGGAATTTGGCTACTATTTATATGTTTGTATCTTTAACTGCTATTACCTCTAGATATTTTGTAAAGAAATTGACTATTAAAATAATATATCTTTTTCCCATTAATATTACTGGTATAGATCCCATGATATCTATTCCAATATGCAAAAATAGCTCAGCCTTGATGGTTACAGAAGCAGCTTGAGGTATGTCTTTTGCTTTTACTCATTTTTGGCATGTATCACAGTTTTGTATAAAGTTGGTTATATTGTCTTATATTCCAAGCCACTATACTAAATTTCTAAGTTGATATAAAGTATTATTCTAGTCTATATATTCAGATAACAGATGATTATATACTAATAATAAAATATTTGATATATCTTTTTTCTGAATTACTGGAATAATATACCCCTCTTTTTTATAATATAATAAATTGTTCTGAATTTTATACTATCTTTCTATAGTTAATAAAATGTTTTTTGTCCAATCCTCTATATCTTCTCTAATTTCTCTTCTTATCAACCAAATCACCAAATTGTAATACAGTATTGCATTCATTGCTGTGCCTCACCTTGGGTATCCAATAGTAGTATTCTGCTAAGTGCATTAGCATTCTGATTTATCTTTCCTTTTCTAAATTTCACTATGAAGTTGTATTCTTGAAATATCATAATCTAATGTATATACATTCTACTTAGATTAGGTTTGTTGAACAACTATTTAAGTACTAAATAGTCTGTGATGACTTTGAAATGTTATCTGATAAGGTAATACCTGAACCACTTGACTGCCCATATGACTGTGAGATACTCCAATTTGATTGATTTGTAATTCTTCTTGGCACCATAGGTTCCTTGGCTTATATAATAAATTATTTATTTTAGATCTTTAGTATTATCTAACAAAAGGATTATACTTACTCTGATTATGCTTACATCTGTGTACAACTTAAAAAGCTTTATCTAATTTGATTTTGCTAGTACAGATGTAGTTGCTAAAGCTTTCTTCAGTGTGTTGAGTGCTTTCTACTCAAGTTTACTTTGTTCTTCATTAGTTTCTATTTAGTTGTAACTTTTTATCAAGGTTGCATATAGGAGTTTAGCTAAACTTATAAAATTTTATATATATTGACAGTAGTACAAAGCTAGTCCCAAAAAGGCACACATCTGTATTTAGTTTGTAAGTCATTTGAATTTGGTAATAGCTTCTACTTTGGCTAGATCAGTTTGAATTTCTTCTTTGTCAATAATATATCCAAGCATCATGACTTTTTTGTTGAAGTTTTAATCTTCGAATGTGTGTTTGGGGTAAAGAGTGCACTGGCTCATAAAGCCAAATATGTATGTATTTATTAATGCTAATATATGATTAGTCAATACAGACAAAGATTATCTAAGCCACAATTGAGTGACATACAATCAATCGTTGATGGGAGAGAGAGAGATATAATAAGCTAACAATTTCAACACTCTCCCTGCTTGACATATCTCAATAAAAAAAATAAAATGTTCAACTGTACATCATGAATAGCATCCATGAAGTACATTTACTGCAAATAACTATATGTAAAATACTACTTGAGTGATAAGAATGACATGATAAAGAAAATAAAAGTTTTTGAAAGAGAAAAAAAAGTTAGTTATATAAGCCCATTTTTGTGATCAACATTTCAAGTCTGGGTCATGCAAGTGGCTTGGTTAATGCATTAGTGATCATTTCATCTGTCACCATGTAAACGATATCTATCACCTTTGATTCAACTTTCTCTCAAATAAAGTGGTGCTGAATGTCAATATGCTTTGATCGAGCATGATTAATTGGGTTTTTGGCGAGGGCAATTGCTGATTGGTTGTCTTCAAATAAGGTTGTCGCACAATTTGGTAAATATTCTAGCTTATCCAATAGGGTACATAGCCAAATAGCTTCTCTTGTCGCATGTACTAATACCATATATTCTGCTTCAGTTGTTAATAGAGCAATGGTTGGTTGGCGCTTGCTTGACCAGCTAATGGCTCCCCCTGATAGGTTGAAAATATAGCCTATGGTTGATCGTCATGTATTAATGTCTCCTCCCCAGTTGGCATCACTGAAACTGATCAGCCTTAGATCCTGATTGCATCCAAGGCACAGCTTATAATTAGCTGTTCCTTTAATATATCTTAATAATCGTTTGAGGGCATGGTGATGTTCTTGCATTGGATTGGCTGAAAATTGACTGATGATGCTAACAGCAGCAGCTAGATCAGGTCTCGTCCCGATCATCAGGTACATTATACTACCAATTATTTGTCTAAATAGATTTTGGTCTGCGAATTTTCCCCCTTCAGCTTTGAGTTGAATGGATGGATCAAGGGGTATACTGATTGGCTTGGCATCTGTCATGTTAAACCTTGTAATGATTTGATTGGCAAAGTGACTTTGATCAATTGTGATTGTATGTGTTTTTCGATTGCACATGACTCGAATACCTAGAAAATGTTTAATTTCACCACAATCCATCATATCAAATGCATTGCTAAGCTCCACCTTAAATTTGTTTATCATTTCTATAGAATCAGCCAGAATTAGTAGATCATCAACATATATGGCAATAATTATCAGCAATTGATCATCTTGTCTTCTTCTTAGATAAATACTATGATCTGATTGTAGTCTTGTAAAATTTGATTGGCTGAGGTAGTTGTCAATCTTCTGATTCTACATACAAGGTGATTGCTTTAGTCCATACAATGATCAATTGAGCTTATACACAGCTCTCGGTGACAGCTCTGATTGGTCAATTTCTTCAGATACCATCATGTAGATCTCCTTATCAAGATCGCCATTCAGGAATACAGTTTTTATATCCATTTGGTAAATTTCTAAGTTTAGGACTGCACTGATTGATAAAAGTGCCTTGATCAATGTGAATTTTGCCACGAGAGCAAATGTTTCATCATAATCAATTCCTTGCTGTTGTGAATATCCCTTGGCAACTAATCTCGCCTTGTACCTGGCAACCGATCCATCAGTGTTGAGCTTTTTTTTAAATACCCATCTATATCCAATCAGCTTATGTCCCACAGGCACCTTAGATATAATTATTCACATGTCATTATTCTTAAGTAATTTAAGCTCTTAATTGATTGCTTCCTGCCAAAGCTTTGCATCAGGCAGGGAAATTGCTTCCTTGTAGGTCATTGGGTCATCGGTCAATTTAATTAAATTAGCTTCTGGTATGCTATCTTGCCAAATTTATAGGGCTTCAGTGTCTATCAATTGTTTGATTAGCTCCTAGGTGTTGTTGTTATCATTGTCATAGCCTAGCTATTTAACCAGATATTGCCTTTTTTCATCAATCTTGCATTCTCCAATGATCACTTCAATGACATATTCTTGATCTTCTAGGTTGATGATTGTTGGGGATTTTAATATAATAGATTCATCAAATGTAACGTCATGGCTGATCTCTATCTTCCTATTAGTTAGATTCCAGAGTCTGTATGCCTTCTTTTCATCATGATAGCCAATCATTTTAAGCTTTTTGGATCAGGGCACCAGTTTCAACCTTTTTCCTTTGTGAATACATCAGCTTATATGATGCATAAGTTACTGATATCAGGCTTGTGACCATGCCATAATTCAAATGGTAAAGCACTCTCCTTATTGGCTTGCATTGACAATCGGTTGCATAGATATATAGCACTTGCGGCAAGTTCAGCCTAAAGTTCATCAGGTATGCCAGCAGTGATTTTAACAGCCCAAATCGACTCCATCAATGTCTGGTTATATTGTTCAGTGATACCATTTTGTTGCAGCATGTCTGGCATCGTCATTTCATGATGAATTCCATTTTTGATTAAAAATTCGTACATCTCGGTGTTTACATACTCTCCTCCTCTATTGGACTGGAGAATCTTCAGTTTTCAGCCCAATTGTATTTCGGCGAATGCCTTGAATACCTAGAATCAATAAAATATATCACTTTTGTTGTCAATAAAATATGTTGTGATGTAGCGAGTGGTGTCATCGATGAATGTTAATATATATTTCACTCCATTGACTGATGGCATGGGTATCGGCCCGTACAGATCTGAGTGCACCCTTTCGATAGGCTCCATCGATTGATTTTTCATATGTCTAAAAGGCTTGCAGTGCGACTTCGCATGTTTACACCCAGCACATATTTCGATTTGTGTGGTTGACAGCTGCACATCTCTGAGCCCTGTGACAAATTTGTTGATTGATTGCAGAGTATTTCAGCCCAGATAGCCCAGCCGATGATGCCATAATGTATAGTTATCAATCTTGGAATTGGTGATGTTTGCTTCTAGCTCTGGTGATATCGATAAATGAAATAGATTGCCATCGGCTTGTCCGATTTTGATTTCCTCGTGATCTGCGCCAATTTTAATTACTGATCCATCGCTTTTGAAGGTTATGTCATTTCCGTCACATGTCAATGCCTGCACAGATATTAAATTTCTGGTAATTTCTGATACATATAAAACATCCCATAATTTCAGCTTGTTGTCGAGCCCAATTGTCCCAATATGCGTGGTGTGTAGCTTCTTATTCCCTACACATGTGACCAAGCCATCGTGCTCAGCCACTGTCTCGAAAATCTCCCATTGGTTGAACATATGTTGTATGATGCTTGAATTAATGATGGCACCAATTACCAGATTTGCTTTGGCTCTCAGTTTAGCCTTTTCTTTTTCTGTTTTTACCCAATCATTGAATTTGTTGCATTGGAATATTCCGTATTCTCCTTTACAGACATAATATTTCCGAGGATATCCCCAAAAATTCCTGCCTCGATGGGCTCCGCGATCACTGCCTTGGTCGCCTCTGTCATTATGATAACCTCCTCGATTGTTTCTGTTATCGTTGTTATAGCCTTGGCCTTGTCTGGTGCTTCTGCCTCAGTTGCTGTGACTGCCGCCTTAGTAACTGCCTCGGTAGCTACTGTTGAAATTTGATCTTCGAATGTGTGTTTTGGAGTAAAAGAGCACACTGGCTAATGAAGCCAATATGTGTGTATTTATTAATGCTAAATTATGATTGGTTAATACAACAAAGATCGTCTAAGCTACGATTGAGTGACATAATGATCGATCATTGATGGGAGAGATATAATAAGCTAATAATTTCAACACTCCCCCTGCTTGATATATCTCGATAAAAATAATAAAAAAATAGAAATAAAATGTTCAACTGTACATCATGAATGGCATCCATGAAGTACATTTACTGCAAATAACTATATATAAAGTACTACTTGAGTGATAAGAATGATGTGATAAAGAACATAAAATTTTTTTTAAAAAAATGTTAGTTACGTAAGTCCATTTTTGCGATCAATGTTTCAAGTCTTGGTCGCACAAGTGGCTTGGTTAATACATCAGCGATCATTTCATCTGTCATCATGTAAACAATATCTATCACCTTTGATTCAACTTTCTCTTGAATAAAGTGGTGCTGAATATCGATATGCTTTGATTGAGCATGATTAATTGGATTTTTGGCAAGGGTGATTGCTGATTGGTTGTCTTCAAATAAGGTTGTTGCACAATTTGGCAAATATCCTAGCTCATCCAATAGGGTGCGTAGCCAAATAGCTTCTTTTATAGCATGTGCTAATGCCATATATTCTGCCTCAGTTGTTGATAGAGCAACGGTTGGTTGGCATTTGCTTGACCAGCTGATGGCTCCTCCTGATAGGTTGAAGATATAGCCTGTGGTTGATCATCATGTGTTAATGTCTCCTCCCCAGTTGGCATCACTGAAACTGATCAGTCTTAGATCCTGATCGCATCCAAGGTACAGCTTATAATTGGCTGTTCCTTTAATGTATCTTAATAATCATTTGAGGGTGTGGTAATGTTCTTACATTGGATTAGCTGAAAATTGACTGATGATGCTGACAGCAGCAGCTAGATCAGGTCTCGTCCCAATCATCAGGTATATTATGCTACCAATCATTTGTCTGAATAGACTTTGGTCTGCGGATTTTCCTCCTTCAGCTTTGAGTTGAATAGATGGATCAAGGGGTGTACTGATTGGCTTGGCGTCCATCATGTTAAACCTTGTAATGATTTGATTGGCAAAGTGGCTTTGATCAATTGTGATTGTGTGTGTTTTTCGATCACGTATGACTTGAATACCCAAAAAATGTTTAATTTCGCCACAGTCTATCATATCGAATGCATTGCTAAGTTCCGCCTTGAATTTGTTCATCATTTCCATCGAATTAGTCAGAATTAGTAGATCATTGATATATATGGCAATAATTATCAGCGATTGATCATCTTGTCTTCTTCTTAGATAAATGCTATAATCTGATTGTAGTCTTGTAAAATTTGATTGGCTGAGGTAGTTGTCAATCTTCTGATTCCACATACGAGATGATTGCTTTAGTCCATACAGTGATCGATTGAGCTTACACACAGCTCTCGGTGACAGCTCTGATTGGTCGATTCCTTCAGATACCATCATGTAGATCTCTTCATCAAGATCGCCATTCAGGAATGCAGTTTTTACGTCCATTTGGTGAATTTCTAAGTTTAGGGTTGCTCCGATTGATAAAAGTGCCCTGATTGACGTGAATTTCGCCACAGGAGCAAATGTTTTATCATAATCAATTCCTTGCTGTTGTGAATATCCCTTGGCCACTAATCTTGCCTTGTACCTGGCAACTGATCCATCAGTGTTGAGTTTCTTTTTAAATACCCATCTGCATCCAATTGGCTTGCGTCCCACAGGCACCTTAGGTACAATTGTCCACGTATCATTATTCTTAAGTGATTTTAGGCTCTTGATTGATCGCTTCCTTCCAAAGCTTTGCGTTAGGCAGAGAAATTGCCTCCTTGTAGGTCATTGGGTCATTGGTCAATTTAATTAAATTAGCTTCTGACATGCAATCTTGCCAAATTTGTAGAGCTTCAGTATCGATCAATTGTTCAATTGGCTCCCAGGTGTTGTCGTCATCATCATAGCCTAGCCATTTAACCAGATATTGTCTTTTTTCATCAATCTTGCGTTCTCCAATGATTACTTCAATGATATATTCTTGATCTTCTGGGTTGATGATTGTTGGGGATTTTAATATAATAGATTCATCAAATGTGATGTCGCAGCTGATCTCTATCCTCCTATTGGTTGGATCCCAGAGCCTGTACGCCTTTTTTTCGTCATGATAGCCAATCATTTTAAGCTTTTTAGATCAGGGCACCAGTTTCAACCTTTTTCCCTTGCGAATATGCATATATGCATCAGCTCATATAATGCGCAAGTTACTGATATCAGGCTTGTGACTGTGCCATAATTCAAATGGTGAAGTACTCTCCTTATTGGCTCGTGTTGGCAATCGGTTGTATAAATATGTAGCACTTGCGGCAAGTTCTGCCCAAAGTTCATCAGGTATGCCAGCAGTAATTTTAACTGCCCAGATTGACTCCATCAATGTCCGGTTATATCGTTCAGCTATACTGTTTTGTTGCAGCGTATCCAGCATCGTCATTTCATGATGAATTCTGTTTTTGATTAAAAATTCGTGCATCTCGGTGTTTACATACTCTCCTCCTCCATCTGATCAGAGAATCTTGAGTTTTCGGCCTGATTGCATCTCGGCGAATGCCTTAAATGTCCGGAATCAATCAAATGTATTACTTTTGTTGTCAATAAAATATGTTGTGATGTAGCAAGTGGCATCATCGATGAATGTTAATATATATTTTGCTCCAATGACTGATGGCGTGGGCATTGGCCCATACAGATCTGTGTGCACCCTTCCGATAGGCTCTATCGATCGATTTTTCGCATGTTTGAACAGCTTGCAGTGCAACTTCGCGTGTTCACACCCGGCACATATTTTGATTTGTCCAGTTGACAGCCGCACATCTCCGAGCCCTGTGACAAATTTGTTGATTGATTGCAGAGTATTTCGGCCCGGATGGCCTAGCCGGTGATGCCATAGTGTATAGTCATCAATCTTGGAATTAGCGATGTTTACAATCTTGGAATCGGCGATGTTTGCTTCTAGCTCTAGCTCTGGTGATGTCGATAAATGAAATAGGTCACTATCGGCTTGTCCGATTTTAATTTCTTCATGATCCACACCGATTTTAATTACTGATCCATCGCTCTTGAAGGTTATATCATTTCCGTCATGTGTCAATGCCCACACAGATATTAAATTTCTGGTAATCTCCAGTATATATAAGACGTCCTATAATTTCAGCTCGTCGATGAGCTCAATTGTCCCAACATGCATCGTGCATAATTTCTCATTCCCTGCACACATGACCAAGCTATCATGCTCAGCCACTGTCTTAAAAATCTCCAATTGGTTGAACATATGTTGCGTGGCACCTGAATCGATGATAGTGCCAATCGTCAGATTTGCTTCAGCTCTTAGTTTAGCCTTTTCTTTTTCTGTTTTTACCCAATTGTTGAATTTGTTGCATTGAAATATTCTGTGTTCTCCCTCACAGACGTAACATTTCCAAGGGTGTCCCCGAAAATTCCTGCCTCGATTGGCTCTATGATCGTCACCTCGGTTACCTCTGTCATTATGACCTTCTTGATTGTTTCCGTTATCGTTGTTATAGCCTCAGCTTCGTCTGGCGTTTCTGCCTTGGTTGTTGTAACTGCCGCCTCGGTAGCCACCTCAGTTACCACCTCGGTATCTGCCTCAGTCACCGCCTCGGTATCCGCCTCGGTCACTGCCTCAGTAGCCACCTCGATCTGTTGCATGGGCTTTGTCATGCCTTTGTTTATTATCCGAGTCGAACCTGATGCATGCGAGTTGTAAAGCCTCCAGCATTGTTGGCATATTCTCCTGCGCAAGTATTAATTCCCAGTACCTGGGGCTTAGACCCCGGAGATATTGCGGTATAGCTTCTATGTCAGTCATATCTTCGATTTGCACCATAATTCGGTTGAACATGTCATTATAATCTTCGATCGATCCTTTTTGCTTTATCATCGCAAGCTTATCATACATTCATAATAATTGTTCCATTGGTGCATATTTTTGCATCATAGCCTCTTTAAGCTCATTCCACGAATCAAATTCTCCCGATGTGTTCACGTGCCTCCATAGCCACATTCTAGCATTGCCTGTAATTTTACTGATCACTGCATTGACTTCCTCCTTTTGTACTGATAGATTGGCACTGGTGATAAATGTTGAAATTTGATCTTCGAATGTGTGTGTTTGGAGTAAAGAGTGCACTGGCTAATGAAGCCAATATGCGTGTATTTATTAATGCTAAATTATGATTGGTCGATACAAACAAAGATCGTCTAAGCCACAATTGAGTGACGTATGATCGATCGTTGATGCATCGATCATTGATAGAAGAGATATAATAAGCTAATAATTACAACACT
>RBNK01002196.1:0-11798 GCA_003990785.1 Endogone sp. FLAS-F59071 | reverse complement strand
TATTTTGCAAAAAAAAAAAAAAAGAAAAAAGAAAAAAAAAAGAAAAAAAAATTGAATTTCCCACTTCTATCTAAACTCTCACCATTCAGAGCAAGGGATATAATAGACACGACAAAAATCCACCCAGGATATCAACTCGCTCCCTATCTTCCGCCCCTTCCTCTCCCCTTCCTATTCGGTCTCGCATTCTTCGCCTTTCGATTCTCTTTCATTCTCCTCTCTTTCGCGATCTGGTCTGCATTCTTAAGCTCGCTTCTGGTCCCCCGCCCGCCTACTGTTCTCTTCCCGCTCGGCGCGCCTCTACGCCTCTTACCCTTAGCCTCCTCTCTCTCCTTCTCCTTCCCTTTCCCCTTCCTGCTCGACCCTTCTTCCCCGTCCTCCTGTCCCATCCGCTGCCGCTTCACCTTGCGCTCGTAGTCATATGCGAGCGGATCGAGTGGCTTGGCCTCCTTTTGTTGCTGGTGACGGTACCGCTTGGCACCGGCGAGAGCTTTGGAGGAGGGAAGCTCCTGCTCACCGGCACGGGGAAGGGCTAGTTTGGATTTATGGGCCCAGTCGGTATATCTGGGTGATGACGTGCGTTAAAGACGACAAAGTGAATGATTGACAGAACTTAGCAAAAATGATAGCAGCATGGATTATAATATAGGGAACAATCGTATACTAATTCCAATTCATTATATCGCACAAAGGTTTCTCTCTATGTCACCTCATATATAATAAAACAAACAAGTTCCTTCGTCTCCAACCACATATTTCCTTCAAATCCCTCTTCCAAAACGAACAACAATTAAAAAATTTCTTTCAACGTACCTTCCGCTTTTGAAACTCGCCGAAATTTTGGTCCCCGACTCTGTAGTGATGAGCTTCTTGTTGTCGGCGCCGATTCCCGAACCTTTCACAAACTTCTTTTTGCGCGTATCCCACCGAATCATGTTCTGTTTCTGCCGGATCATGTCGCGCTCATCACCCTGCATGTCTACCGTCGCCGCGGTCGCATGCTCTGCAAAAGAACCCATGGTGGACATGGAATACCTGGATTGGGGTAGGGATGAGGGTGTGAGAGGTTTGGTGAATACATTAGGATTTATAGACGGGGACGTGGGCTTACCCTTTCTCGGTGTTGGCGTCTTGCTGGTAATGCGACATGTAGAAATCTTCGTCACGGAAGCCATCGGTCTTCTTCTTTTTGGCTATGCAAATAACGAGATGAGCTGAAGAAAAATAGGATTTTGCAACATAACGGGAAAGAAATGGTACAATGACAAACGACACTTACACGTTGTCTTACCCGAACTCTCTCGTTTCCACTTCTTGGTGTTAAAGGCAGCCTGAGATTATAATAGTGTACGTACGGACCACGACTAAAAATCAGTTTTTTACACCAAATCTCCAAAAGAAAAACGGTCTTAAACTCATTTTATGACCCGTAAACCAAAAGCCCACGCACTTCAATCTCCTCCTCCCCTGCCTCTTCCCCAAGCTCCTCCATCACCCGCGACTCGCCGTCCTCGCTCGCGGCTACGCCTTTCTTGGAAGCATTTCGCGACTCAATCACTTTATCGACTGTCTGGCGGCGCTGTTTCATAACCAGGAAGGCGGCGGAAGCCTTACGTGCTCCACGCTGACCGACTTCAAAGATGGTCTATGAAGGTGGAAGAGTTGGTGACATGGTTAGTAAGCCTCACGGAATCGACAAGGGTTACACATGTCTCTGACATCACATCATTTGTGAATATACTGACCTCTTGCGGTCGGAAATTAGAAATCGAGTTGACAAGGTTGACGCGTTCCTTTTCGCTGGACGTATTGATCAGATCGGCTATTGGGAAAGGGTCAAGCAATTCCGTTCGAGACGAATAATGAAATGAAGGAGATAAATAATAACAACTAATCAGTACTATTGATTATCATATAATCTTTAAATAAACAGAATATACATGTTAGATCATTTGCAGCACAAGCAGGGGCGCAGATTCTACGAACACAATTCGGTAATTCGCCCCACTACCCCAAAATCTACCAACACCTCCTGGCAACCTACGATCCTCATACCCCAAATCCACAAAAGCAAAACAAAAACACAAACAACTCACCAAACAACGGGTGCACCGCCGCAAACCCTTCCGCCCTTGCCACCTCCTTCGCCCTCGCATAACTCTCTTGTGCCGCATTAGGTCTACTCTTTGAATAAAGCTTATACCCATTTTTCGCGACCCCCTGTAGCGCCTCAAGATTTGAATCGTCCGCCAGCCTCTGTCTAACCCATTCGACATCTAACTCTAACAGATCGCGCGGTATCCCACCCACAACCACCTCAGACGTATAATCCGGCTGCTGGGACTTTGTCCCCCCCAACACGAGCGGCCTAGCGAGGAACAGCTGCAGGTCGAGCAGGTAAGGTACTTCCTCTGGCGTAACGAGCGAGTAAGCCCACCCTCTACGTCCCGCGCGCGCTGTGCGGCCGACGCGGTGAATAAACACCTTGGCAGAAGGGACAAAGTCGTAGTTGATAACATTACCCAAAACGGGAATATCGATCCCGCGGGCGGCGACATCGGTGACGACGAGGACGAAGGTGCGCCCAGCGCGGAAGTCGGCGATTTGCCGGACGCGAGCAGCCTGATCGAGAGAGCCGTAAACGTGTGAGACGGAATAGCCGGCTGAAGAAAGGAGGGTGGAGATGTATTCGACATGATGCTTAGTCGAAGCGAAGACGATGGTCTGGTGGGTTGGGGGATCAGTTGGAGGTTTAGATTTAGATTTGGGTTTTCCGGAGGCGGTGGTTTTCTCGGGGGCGGGGAGAGTGGAGGCAAGGGGGACTTTGATGGCGTTCCGGAGGAGGTAGAGGAGGGCGGCTTCTTTCTCAATTTGTTTAACGGAGAAAAAGGCCATCTGTATTAATGAATCCGAGATTCAAAATCAAGGGCATGGTCAAATTTTATTCCATACTTGGACCAAATCAGGCATGATTCTATATTCAACACAAGTCCATAACCCTCGCTAAACACACTCACCTCCAGATCTTTGCTGATCTTAGTATCTACGTCCAACCGCACCAGCGTAGGATCCTGCAACCCAGCCTTGGCAAAATCTACCAGTAGCTTGGGTAGGGTAGCGGAGAAGAGCAAGGTCTGGCGCGAGACCGGGAGACGGCTGAGGATCTCGTGTAACTGCATAGAGAAGCCCATCTCAAAAAGGCTGCAAGGAAACATGACATGGGTGGAGGCCTTAAGGGTGAGCAAGTGGGACCTTAACCAAACTTGCCTAGTATAGGATACGGTCAGATATGACTATTTTGGTATCGAAAAATGACGTACCGATCTGCTTCATCAAACACGACGTATTCAACAGTTTTGAGCTCCAACTCCATCTCCACGACCAAATGGAGCAAACGACCTGGTGTGGCGATCAGACTTGACGTTCATCATTGCAAGGCAGCAAGGAACCATACAAATGTAAAGAGCACCCAGTCCAGATCACTAAATAAAAAAATTCAAACCAATCTCTATAAAGAGCCAACCCAATATGCCACAATATAACACCAACCTGACTTACATGTCTGGATTCGATGCCATCTGGCCGAATTGATCCTCGAGGCTGTCACCGCCGACCAAAATGCAGCTTCGCAGGTCCGTATATTTACCAAGCTCCTTTGCGACCTTTTGCGTCTGCATGGCGAGCTCGCGCGAGGGGGAGAGGATGATGGCGCGGGCACCAACCTTTGCCGAGTGACTCTTGAGCCTCTCGAGCATAGGGATAAGGAAGGCGGCGGTCTTGCCGGATCCGGTACGGGCCATGCCGACGACATCAGACCCTTGCATGATGATGGGAATGGACTTGCGCTGGATAGGGGTGGGTACCTTAAAACCCTTGTTAATGACGGCCTTGAAGATGGGGTGGCTAAGGCCTAGACAGTTAAGTGAATTAAAGATTATTTAGTTTTGTGTAAGACTCCGTCAGAGTTCGGACAACTGCTGGACTGTATTTGGTGCTCACCCATGGACTGGAAACCTCCGGACTTCTTCTTCCTGCGGTTTGCCGCTTGGTTCTCCTGAGCAATGAAGCTCTCGTCATTGTCATTTTCGCTTTCTCCCTCCTCCATGAAATCAAGCGCAGTATCGGCAGTAGGTTTTGCCTTAACTTTAACGGCAGGCTTTGTCATTTTTGCTGCTACTAGGGAGCCAAAGATGTCCATGTCGTTGTCGTCATCATCGTCCAGGTCGTCCCACTCGCCATCGTTGTCATCAAAGGCCTGGGGCACTTCCTCAAAGTCAGACACATCGTCATCGCCGTCTTGGGTTGGCCTCGCGTGCTTGGAGGGCATGGTGGTTGGCGATGAAAAAATAAAAAAGGACTGTTGTGGCGCTGCATTCTGTGGCTTGGGGTGCGAGCCTGATGTCATAGAGGGTAATGTGACTTGCTGCGATGCTGCGATACGATATTTCGAAAATTATATAATTATAAAACCAGAGTCGATGCCGTTGTCGCTTGCCTCTCGATTTCCCTTGCCAACCACGCCACACCTTACATATCCCTCACATACCCCCTAATGCTCAAGCAACCCATAAACGGCGAAGCCCACACTGACCCGCCGTCGTGGCCCGCGCGCGTGCGCGACCTCGCCGTCCGAATCAACAATCTCGATCTGAGCGACCTTGCCAGTCTCACCGCCCCCATCACCGTCGAGGCCCTGCTCGACACTCTGACTGCACTGTACGACGATTGCAGAATTTGGTGTGAGGCGGGTGGGAGCGAGAGGCTGAGCGGCAACGTCGGGACGTTTAACAAGCGATGTTCGTATGGCCGACCTTTCCAAGTTTTACCTTACTGTATTTGTTCAGATACGGGAATATTTCCGATAGATACTGTCTAAAGCACGCGTGTCTCCGAATTTCTTTATTTCATAATTGGGATGTCCTCACAGACGGGGATGTGATCGAAAAAATTAAATTGTTACGCCTCAACAAGGACGACTTTGAGACCATCAAACCCTTGGCGAAAGGGCAGTTTGGCACGGTAAGCCTTTGAATAGGTCTTTTGCTTTTGATTTTGTATTGTGATTCTGATTTGTCAGCTGAGCGTCCTACATTTTGCTCAAATTTGTCAGGTTTCCATCGTACGCAGCAAAATTGACGGTATCGTCTACGCTATGAAGACACTGGACAAACAGAACCTATTAAAACAAAGAGAGGTATATTTCATTTTTCTCCTTGGATATATGTTCTGAAATTATTTGTCTTTTCATCCGCCAAACCTTCAATCTCACCGACTCCTCTCCGCACCCTCCAGCAAGCGTTCTTCATGGAGGAGCGCAATGTCCTCTCCTCCCCCCACCGCTCGCACTGGATGCCCGCCCTACACGCCGCCTTCCAGGATTCTGAACACCTCTACTTGGTGATGGAGTACGCCGCCGGCGGCGATTTGTACAGTATCCAAGACCGTCGCGAGGGGCTCGTGCTCGAGGAACAGGCCGCCAAGTTCTACATCGCTGAGACGGTGCTGGCCGTGCAGACGCTGCATGAGATGCAGTATGTGCATCGGTAAGATTGGATAATGTACTGTAGGGCCGTTTGGAACGCCGCAAAGGATTTGGCTGGTAGTGTTGATCTCACTGACCTATTTGGTTTCTTTCCTCTTTCCTACACAGCGACATCAAACCGCAGAACATTCTCATCTCTCACACCGGTCACATCAAGCTCGCCGACTTTGGCTCCTGCATCCGGCTCAACGCTAAGCATACTGTACGTGCCCCTTTCCTCCCTCCTTTCCACCCTTCTTTCAAATCCTTCTTTCACATCCTGCTCCCCTAACCTCACTCAGAAACATCACCAATCTACAGGTCACCTCCCCTATCCCCGTGGGCACGTGCGATTACATCTCTCCTGAGGTGCTGCGCGCTGGCGAGGGGGACGTGTCGTACGGCGTCGAAGTTGACTGGTGGAGCGTTGGGATCTTGCTGTATGAATTACTACAAGGCGAGCCGCCATTCTGCGCCGACAGCCTTGCAGAAACGTACGCGAAGATTATGGACGCGGAGGTGAGGATACGGAAGGGATTTGTGAAAGTCAGGGTGGTTCTGTGAGTGTATGGAGCAAAAGGGGGGATAGGAAAGTTCGGATGTTGCTGAGGATCCTGCTAAATTGTTAATGATTTCAAACGATCCATCACGAATAACAGCAACACCTTCAATTCAATCCCGAGATTCCAATTTCCGAAGAAGCCAAGGACCTCATTAAGAAGTAATGGTCATTTGGTCTTACATTGCTATTGGTTGCATTCATGTATCTCCCGACATAAACTTTGTGACGACTTAATCGGTTTTGGGTAACTTTTATAGATTCCTGTGCCCTAAGGAGCAGCGGTTGGGTCGAAATGGGATCAAGGAGATCAAAGAACACTCGTTCTTTCGGGGGATTGATTGGGGCATGATCGATCAAAGTACGCGTTTTATATTGCTTTGGTTCTTTGTTTGTTTTTTTTTTTTTTTTGAAGTTATATCTCTTGAGTTTGGGTCGTTGATTTTCCCATTGCAAGCGGTGATTATGTGCGACGCTCTCCAAACGTTTCTCCTACCAACAATTCTCAACATCGCTTTAAGGTACACCACCCTTCCTTCCCATTATCCGCTCCCCCGACGACACCTCCAATTTCTCCTCCCATGACGAGGAGGATGGCGCTCCTGTCTTCAACTCGCGCCGTCTTAGTGGCTCCGTCCGCCGCGATTTTGAGGGAGATAACCTGCCCTTCATCGGGTATACCTTCCTCCGGAACGTCACGGAGGCTGCCGGAGCCCGGCCCGAACCACCCGCCTCACCCACCCCGACCTCCTCCCGACTCACCACCCAGCTCGACGACGCCCTCCGCCGGCTTGCAGACCGGGACCGCCAAGTGGCTCAGCTCGGCAGGGACAAAGCACGACTCCAGTCAGACCTCGATTTCCTCCGTAAGACCTCTTCGGCCTCCACGACCTCCCCAAGCCCCTCTCCAGCACCTGGCAGTGTCGGTGGTGGTGTAGCCCGCCGCGCCCTCGAGTTTGCAGATATGGGCGTGAAGCAGCAATTGGCGGACGCGCAACGGCGGATCGACGAGCTGGAGCGCGACCGGCGACGTGCACAACAGGAGCTGGACGCCGTCAAGAAGTTTCGCTCCGCGGCCGAGGACGACGCCGAGCGGCGCAAGCTAAGAGCGGAGCTTGAGGGTGAGCGGTGGGAGCGCGAGATGCTTGAGCGGAGGTATAGCGAGTTGCTCGGGGAAGTGGAAGTCGAGCGTGGGAGGAGAGAGCATCTCGAGAGGGTGGTAGTGGAAACAAGGGGAGGAGCAGGGAAGGACAGGAGCGTCGGATGGTTGCAGAGGGAATTGGAGAGGGTCAAGGGGGAGCTAAAAGTGGCAGAGGAAAGGGTGGAGGAGGAAAGGACGTTGAGAAATGAGGGGAAGAGCGGAGTAGTCGGAGAGGAAGTTGAGAGGGAGAGAAAGGAGATGATGAAGAGGGTGGAGGAGATGGTAGCGAGGAGGGAGGAGGCGGAGAGACGGGTTGAGGAGCTGGAGAAGATAGTAGCGGATAGCGCAACGGGAAAGAAGAACGACGATGACGCGACACGTACCCAACTGAAAGAGGACATTGCGCAGACAAAGGCTGACCTAGAAAAGCTTCAATCCCAGCTCGACGCCTCGTCGGACCGCCAACGCGACCTCGAGTCGCAGCTCGCGACCGTCACGGCGCAGCTCCGCACCGAGACGAGCCTGCGGCAGACATCCGACTCGCGAGCATACGACCTCCTTGCTAAGCTTACACAGCTACAGGCAGCAACAGCGGAGGCCGAGGCGACGCGGCAGCGGGGAGACCGCCGGGCGTCGGAACAGCTTCAACCCTTTAAATCACAAATCGACGAGCTAAGCGGGCAGCTCAGCCTGGAGCGTCTTGAGAATGCACAGCTTAGGATTGAAGCTGAGCACGCGCGCAAGGAGGCTGAGCGGCGCAAGGAGGAAACGGAGGAAATAAAGGAGAAGTGCGAGAGATTACAGAGGCAGATAGGAGAGGCGGCGGTGGTGGCAGCGGCAGCGGAGACGGCAGCAACGAGTGTAAATTTGGATGCCGCCGAGGGTAGTAATGGAGCAGCCGGTTTTGATAGGACGATATCGCTGAGCATGTTTAAACGCGAAAAGTTCGGAACGAAGCGATTGCAGCAGCAGCTAGAGGGGACAGAGCGTAAATGGATGCTGGCAGAGAGGGAAGTGGAGAAACTAAAGAATCAGGGAAGTTTGAGCAGAGGCGGTACTATGAGGGGCGGGGAGGCTGACTGGACGGGGCAGGATGGCGGGTCGATAGCGGCAATGCAGGACGGAGGAAGAGCGAATAGGTTGAGTGCCGTGTTTAGGCTGCCGGCGGAGACCGGAGGTTTGGGAGGTGAAGTATCTATCTTTGATGTTTTCATATACGCCATTTAATTTGGTGCGTTAACGATTCTTTCATTGGCCTATCTGTACTTCAGACGAAGAACTGGAAGGTACCCTTCGCGTCTCGTGGGTAACACCCAGTCGATCCGTAAAGCAAAACTTCCGCACCATGTTTGTCAAGGTGATTGATTTCCGCGTGATGGTGTTCGAGAGCAATGCTGCTGCTGTCTCTACCGTCGGGACTCAAGTCGTGGATCTAAGGTTTGCATAACTATATTTCTATTGCGCTTTATCTTTATTCCTTGGTACAGTAAACATATGGATGAAAGTGTTCACTTTGGTCACGGTTATCGCTTTCGTGACTTTATTTTTCCTCCTCAATAGAGCGGACGTCTTCGCCGTACGCACTGTGACAAAGAACGAGCTCGTCCACCTACACACCCGCGACCTCGAGTGCATGTTCCAAGTACGGTCGTCGAATCTAAACGACCTGAAACGTTCGACATCCAAGAGTTCTATAGGCCTCGTAAGTTTTAATTTTGACTTGAAACTATTCCTCTCGATTCACTAACTAAATTTCATTTCGTATTTCACTACAGAATTCTCAATCAATTGCCCACCTCCATCGTATCCGGGACCTAGAGCGCGACATTGAGCATGAAGAAGAGATCCGCGTCGCGGCTGCCAAGATGATGGAGCAGTGGCGAGGCCAGAAGCAGAACCAGGATCACTACGATGTCGCGCGACAGCAGTTTGAGACCAGCGCAGAACGGGTCCGCGCGTTAGAGGCAGAGGTAGAGGCTCTTAAGAACACGGAAGCAGAGGTAAGGCGTGAGCTTCTTCTAATAAATAAATTTTGAAGGTGAATCTCAAATAATTGTGCTCGGAAAATGCAGCTATCCACCGATCTAGTTCGCAAAGACACCATTAGCTCCACCTTTTCCAGTGCCTCCGCCGCGTCAGTCACTACCAGCATTTCTCTGACAGCTTCGGCCGCCTCGGGTGAGTATACCCCAGAGCAACTAGACCGCATCCAGCAAATTGAGAGGCAGATCGAGTTCGAGGAGCGGTATCTAGAGGGGGCGCGGCGCAATCAGTCCGCAGCGACGAGCCTGCTTAGCAGCCTCATCACCAGCCCCAAGCAGAAGATGTGGCGCAAGGAAGTCGAGCACACGATCCAACAAGCCCAGTTGAGAGTTCAGGGGCTCAAGAGCGAGTTGGAGAAGGTCAAGACGGTGAGTGGATACTTGACTGGAAGTTTTTTGTGATGACTTCGTTGATCCTTGCGGATTGCTTACGCTCAAAACGTCTGTTTATTTATCGATTTTTACCCTTCTCCCAGGGCTTCAAAAACGGTACACTTTCACCTGCGACGGCTCGTCGCATGCTACCGGCGTTTGAGAACCCTATGGTCCTCTCGTCGAGCTCCACATCCGACGTGCAGGAGATCAAGGGACACGTATTCAGGGCCAAGACGTTCACGACTATGACTGTGTGCCAACAGTGCCACGACGCGTTATGGGGCGCAACCAAGTCGGCATTTGAGTGTTTCGGTTGGTATAGATGTGGAAAACTTCAATTTATTCATATCCGCTAGACTTTCCAGCTGTGCTAATAAGCTAACTAATGCCAACATCAATTCCTTCACACGACTCGTAGAATGTAAACTTGTTGTCCACAAGTACTGCCTACCGCTAGTGATTCCAACCTGCCAGGAGCAGCAAGGGCTACGCGATGCGACACCCTACTACTTCCAGGCGCGTGACGTGGTCGAGCGACGGCGGTGGATGCATATATTAGAGCACCTGCGGCGCGTGGCCGTGCTGCAGCGCTCGCGAGAGGAGATGGAAGAGGGAGAGGAAAACCTAGAGGATGATGGGGCTGGAACCGGAGCAGTGGGCGCGGGCGAAGGATCCAGTCCGTTGAGCGGGCGTGGTGAACAGGATAATGATACAGTGAAGAAGAATTTGGTGGAGGAAGTGGTGTGAGGGTAGTTTGGTGAGATGGTATGGACGATTAATATGACGCTAAGTTATAACCTAGAATCTCGGAGAAGAAAAAAAAAAAAAAAAAAAAAAAAAAAAAACTTTTAAAATATGAAATTAATATAATCGAGCATCAATGGTATCGATCTGCTGCCTAATGATGGTGAATGCAGTAATTGATTGCAGTAATTGATAACTTCTGATAACACGCGTTTGTTGCCCAAGGTCAAAGACTAACTGATTGGGAGTGGTTAGTGCAGAAGCTGGGCAGAGAAATTCAGAAAATTACACTTTCAAAGTACGCACCTTTGCTAGGATTGTATGAGATACCGGAAAAAAGAAGACCTGGAAGGGGGGCTTGGCAAGTTCCAGGTTTGGGTAAAGGGTTTGAGTAAAGGCGAGCCGGGAATCCCTTCCTCCTTCCCTTTTAATTTAATTCTTTATTTTATTTTACACCATGCTAGTTTGTAGTGCACCGAATCCCAGTCTGTTAAAGAAAATATTAAATAATGTACTCCTAAATAGCTAACTCTTCTCGACTCATTAAAATTTGCTTTAAACTATACCCTTTTTTTTAAAAAAATAAAATAAATAAAAAGCATATAGGAAAATATATAAAAGCAAAGGACGACCTTTTTTTTTTTTTTTTTTTTTTTTTTTTTTTTTTTTTTTTTTTTTTTTTTTTTTTTTTTTTTTTTTTTTTTTTCTTCATTGAGCATTTCTGTTCATTTCAAAATTTTTGATATTGATTATTTTGCTTCGAGCTTGTCTTTGAAACTTGGGAAATTCGGAGAGAGACGAGAAGTTCGTTGATGGGCAATCGGATGGTAGAGATAGTGGCATGTTGGGACGTGGTATAATTAGAAGCGTCCATCACCAAACCAAAACGGCATACATTGCATACATCGCGTACCTAGATACGCTAACGAGTACGACAATGCACGGCAAGCATGTGGATTTTCTAAGTTCATCTTTCTATATAACATGCTTTTATTATTTTAACATCTCTGAGGTCCTTAATACTTTTGACAAAGCTGTCCTCTGATGATACTCATGGCCTGAATAGTTGAGCTTCCGATCCTTCAAAGTAAAGACTGCATCTCGGGTCGGTTTACGGGCCGATCCGTTCAGAACACTAATCTAAATCACTGGTGTTTACAAGATTGTTTAGAAACTGTGAAACCACATACTGCGCTGCAAATGTTCCCTATACTTAAAATAACTTACAACTTAAATGCTGAGCAAAGTATAATAAAAAGCTCACTTATTAATTAGTCAGAACGTCGACTTTTACAACTCGTTAGACCTTAGCTATGCGCTTCCTCTTTTCTATTTACACCTTAATACTCGTCTCCGCCGTCTCCGCCGCTCCGCACACGGCGCCCAAGAGGTCCGAATTGGCTCATTGAAATTGAA
>RBNK01002195.1:0-11805 GCA_003990785.1 Endogone sp. FLAS-F59071 | reverse complement strand
AAAAAAAAAAAAAATGGCTTGCAACATCTACCCTTCTCAAAAAACCAACTTGCAGTATCAAAAAACTAACTTGCAGTATTAAAAAACCAACTTGCAGCATCCACCCTCCTCAAAAAAACCAACTCACAGCATTCATTCTTCTCAAAAAATCAACTCACAATGTTAGTTAAACATTAATGTTATAAATTTATAATTTTTATTATATAACTTAAGCTATCTAAATAAAAACAGATACTAAAAATTTTAGTTCATCTTCAAAAATAATTATCTATATACTAATAAATTCTATAATTTATTATCCTCTAATTGCTGTACTGCATTGATTTCTACCACTTCATACCTGAGTTGTGTATTGCTTATTCCTTTTTAGATTTGCTATCAGAATGTCAGAAATTTGGCTAGTTGTTTTACTTTAACTAGGATTATTATATTCTCCATTTCCTTCCAGATATTAAGACTATATTTCTTGGATTTTTGCAACTTATATTCCTTAATTCCTTCACTTATAAATGCTTTAGATATTGGTATATCTTCTTAGATAATATAATTGACTTTTTCTTCAAAGAGCTCATCTTGTTCATTGCCATCAAATTCTCTTTCTTATACTTGTTATATTACCTGTAAGGTTTTTATCATATAAAGAGATTCTACCTTCTTAGGTTATCTAGATTTTTATTTTTCCTATATAGCTGAGAATACTTCTACTTGACTATACTCATTTTTACTATCAAAGTTTTCTTCTCTAAAGATAATAATGTTTATCTAAGTTTACTCTTAATTTTCTAATTAGGCAATCTTACTTATTTCAGTCATGTATCTTAAAATATTATATCCTTTTTCTCTATATCTTTTATATACTCTTATATCTAGCTGGGTGCAGTCTCTAGATATATACTTATCTTGGTTATATCTGAAGCACCTTGGGTTTCTGATTAGATATATATTTGATTCAGATAGGAGTTGGGTTTACTATAAATTGTTAGACTAGTTGCTATACATCAATTTATCTTTTTAGATCTAAGATGTATATAGTTATTTTGCTTATTTGTTTAATGAGGTTGTCTATAGCTGAGTTCTTTTAGATAGCAGCTTCCTAGTTAACTATAGCTGATGTAATGGTAGACATAGCTACTAGTACTATTCAGAGTTCTTAGAGGTTATTTGGCAATATTTGCTATATTATATCTTAACTTAGATTTTGTATAGCTTAATACCTCTGTATGTAGTTAATCTTCTATACATAATTCAATTCAACTGAGCTGGAGCATATTTGAATAGCAATTTTTCAATGAAGTTTGTTTATAAAAGATTGTTTGATAATCAAGTTCTGATTGGCTGGTAGGTATTCTACAAGATCTACTGCATGTTAGATTTTTGTATAGAAGGCGAGAGAACTTTCATTCATTCTTTGATATATTAATACTAGCTGATCCTTTATGTTTTACTATATTAGCTATATGGTAGGTAGTTCTCAACTATGTAATAGTATTGATGAAGGTTGTTCCAGTATTTTGTTCAGCTATCTCTTCTGCTCTCATATTGAATCCTCCTCCTACTGCTGTGGCAATTGCTGTAGTATTATAAGTAATCTTAGTAAGTTCTTATAAGACTGCTTCTAAGATATTTACTTTTACAATATTAGTATACTGCTAAATTGTATTATAAATCTATAAGTCTTTTATAAACTTAATTACTGATTTAGCTGGTATATAACTAGTGAAGGTTGGTAGTCTTTCTATTATTTTATATATATTGATTTCTAGTTTATTATCTGATTTTTCATTAGATATTTCATAAAATAATACTTATAGATTGTTACTAAAATTAATAAATAATTCTTTATCTAATAATAATCTGTTGTATACTATAAGAAAGGTAATGAATTCTCTTATTTCACTATAACTACTATTGGATAGATCAGATGTAATGAATTCTTCTTCCTTGAAGCTAGAACTGTTTGATGATCTTCTTTATATGAAAGTAGAGGTATCTGTCAGTAATCTATCTTGAACAATACTGTCTTCTACTATATATTATGACAGAACATTTTGTGACAACATATATTTTGATATATAAGATTACAGTCATGTGACCTATAATAATACTAAGACTTGTAGTGTTATTAAAACCTTTAGTATTATTAAGATCTGCAATCATATTATAAATTAACATAGTATTTCAATCTGATATATTATTTTGCTGTCTAATTACATTATAACCTGATATATCATTTATTATATCTTAGCTAATCAATTTGTATCTTATATTTAGCCGAGCTAATCAGAAATTCAAGTAGTAACCTGGGTAGCTGCCTATATAATATCTTGTAATTTCTTATAAATACCTCTCTCGCAATTATCAATAAAATTCGAACTGCAACAAGCTAAGGAAGCTTATAACAGATAACCTGAGGAATACTGAAAGCCTTACTCAGGGAGTAAGCAATTAAGATAGTTTTGAGATTCTAACAGAGATACTTTATTCAATCGATTGTACTTAAATCTTGTTAGTTAATACTTATACTGTGACGACTGACCCCCAACTTAACTGATTTTCATGAATTTTATACTATGCTTGATTTAGGAGTTACCGTAACATTCTGTACCCTTCTATTTTTAGTCATTGATGACTTTTATTTCTGCTTGACGACTTTTATTTCTGCTTGACAACTTTTATTTCTGCTTGACAACTTTTATTTCTGCTTAATGACTTTTATTTCTGCTAAATGCCACTACCAGAGTCATTACATATTCTTCGCAATGATTAAATTATATTTTCATAGCAAAGTCTTTAGCTTCTCAAATTTGTATAAATACTCCCTCTATTTTCTATCTAAATAAATCAGTTTGTACAGAGTCTTGGAATATCTCAATATCAGTTGTAGTAAAGCCTGAAGAGCACAGTATGAAGCTGTAGTAAGGATATATAAAGGGAGATATCGCATCCATAATTCTGAGCATTCTCACTTGGTACATACGAATGAATGAACGAATAACTGGTTATTAGTATATTTGTCATATCTTGGTACCAACTGGCAGGAGAGTTATCGAAAGACTAACTCTTACATCCTCATTCAAGCAGGACCGAACTACCCCTTCAAGCAATGACAGCACACCCATAGTAGAAGACAGCATTGTTCAAAACAGACCACTGAAGAACACCCCCGCTTTTTATATGAAGAAGATCACCAAACAGTTCCGGCTCCGAGGAAGAAGAATTCATTACACCTGACCCTTCAGACAGTGATTATAGCAAGATAAGAGAATCCATCACCTCCCTTACAGTACATGACGGGTTATTATTGGATGACAAATCAGCTATCGATTTTGGTGACGATCTACAAGCATTATTTTATGAATTATCTGATGATGAAACAGACGACGAACTAGAAAACAATATATACAAAATGATGGAAAGACCACCGACCTTCACTGGTTATATACCAGCTGAATCAGTAATCAAGTTCATCGAAGATTTGCAGATTTACAATACAATTCGACAATTCAACAACATTGTAAAAGTAAATGTCCTAGAAGCAGTTTTACAAGGATCTGCCAAGATTGCATATGATGCCACAATAGCTGCTACAGCAGCAAATAGAGAATTTAATAGAGGAGCAGAAGGGGCAAATGCAGAAGCTGATGCCTTAGTAACCTTTACCAATGCCATCACATGGTTAAGAGAAACTTACCATACTGCCAACATATAGCAAAGCATGAAGGATCAACTAGCATCAATGTACTAAGGAATAAACGAAAGTCCCCTCGCCTTCTATACGAAAATATAACATGTGGTAGATCTCATGGGATATCTAGCAGCCAACCAGGACCTCATCATAGAGTAGTCTTTCATAAACAGACTTCACCAAGAAATTGCCCTCCAAGTATGCTCCAGCCCGGTTGGACTAAATCATGCACAAAAGGTGGATTATGCGCAGAGATATTGGGCTGCACAAAACCCAGGTCAAGATATAATGCAACAGATTTTACCAAGCAATCTTCAAGAAACCCGTACTGTACCAGCAGTTGTACCTACCATCGCACTGACAACAGTCAATTGGAGAGCAGCTTTACGAAAGAATCTAACCATGGACAATCTCATTGAACAAATAAGCAAGATGACTGTGTATATATCGGACCTCAAAAGACAAATCGATGCACAGTAACCAGTCTAACGATTTATGGCAAATCCAACCTCTATGACAGGGTCAAATACATATCCGATCAGCAATTCAAGGTGCTTCAGGTGTAACCAAGACAGGTATATTTCAAGAGACTGCACTCAACCAGACATGAGAATATGCAAAAGATGTGGAGAAAAAGGGCACTACGCTTCAAGATACATAACAGAAACAAGCAGAATCACCTAACCAAGAACCCAAGGATGAACCCAGATAAATGTCATCACCTTTGAAGAAGAAGATTTTGATAGTGAAGATGAGTATAACCAGGTGGAAGCATTCCCAGCTACACAGGAGAAACGAAAACCTGGATGTCCCAAAAAGGCAGGATCTCCATATACAACGAAAACTCCGCAGGTAGCACAACGAGTACAAGAACGAAAATTTGATGGTGACGAACAAGATGAACTCTTCAAAGAAGAAGTGAACTGAATTATTCGAGAAGATACACCAATGTCTGAGGCACCCACGAGTGAAGGAAACAAGGAATGCAAATTGTGGAAATCTAAGAAATATAGCTTAGACATATGGAAGGAAATGGAGGATATGACCATCCCAGTCAAAATAGGACAACTTGCTGAATTTCCAACATTCTGGCAGCAAATTTGAAAAGGGATAAGTGATGTGCAACCTGGATATGAAGTAGTGGAGATCAATATAATATAACAATCGGAGAATGATGAACCACAGAACTTATCGGCATACTCGCAATACCAGATTGAAGAAATTATGATACCATGCATTATCGATACAGGTGCTGGAGGATGCATTATTAGCAAAACAATGCTCAACTGACTTAGGTGGCAGATCGAAGAGGCCATAACCATGACAATCGTAGTGGCAGACGGGCATATTGCAACACCACTCAGCAAAGTACATGAATTACCAATCCGCTTTGGTAAACTTATTATCCCAGTATCAGCAATGGTAGTTGACACCATGTCCTACGACCTCATCATCAGAAATAACTGGCTAAAGAAAGTGCAAGCAGTAATCGACCTTGGTGCATGCAAAATGCAAATTACATAGAAAGGACAACGTTACAAAATACCTGTCGACTTAGAAAGAGGAGTTCGCCTACAAATAATAGAAAGTGATGATAAGGACAAACAAAAAGAATTCTTCATGATGTAGATCATACGAACTAACCAGAAGGCCAAACCCTTGGAATGAAAAAGTGAACAAGCTACTAGATTTGACCTTTCTACTGTTAAGGATATCGAACTGCAACCAGGAGAATCATATATAGTCAGAACAGGGATTGCTGCGAAAATACCTCAAGGACATTATGGTCAAATCAAACCAAGGAGTTCCCTAGCAGTTGCTGGAATCATAATTGATACAGGAGTTATTGACACAGATTACACAGGCGAAATCAAGATTGTAGTTATCAACCGACATCGATTCAACATAGCTAAACTCTATGGAGGAGACTGAATTGCACAGCTAATAATCATATCCATCTGGATAGGCAAGGCTGTGAAAGTAACCAACCTTGAAGAAATGACTAGAGGAGATAAAGAGTTTGGATCTACCAGAATGAATATCACAAAAATCATAACGGAACTTAAGCATGCACCTAAAACGGCAAATAAAAAGGCATATACCTTCGGAGAACAGCTTGACAAAGAAGAAAAGAAGGAGTTACAAGAACTCATCAATGAGTACTCTGACATATTTGCAACAACTTTTGAAGAGATCAACCTGAAACTGCCAAAGCACTTTCATCACATTAACATCCAAGGGCATCCCCCAATCAAATGTGCACTGTACCGAACACCACCCACATATATTGAATGGCAACAAAAAGAAATCAATAACATGGTTAAAGGAGGAATGGCCGCCAAAACAGACAGCCCATGGGGATTCCTGAATGTTATTATACCCAAGAAAGGATTAGAAACTGGAACCTTTGCTCCAAGAATATATACTGATTTTAGGAAGCTAAATGATATCACCAAAGGAGATGCCTTCCCAATATCAAGAATCGACGACACCTTCTCAAAGATACCAATCTGTGTGAGCCTCTATACAACCCTCGACATGACCAGTGAATATTATTAGATGGGACTTAATGAAGAATTACAGAAAATTGCTTCCTTTGTAACCCCGCAAGGCTATTGGAAATATTTACGAATGCTGTTCAGACTTAAGAATGCCCCAGCAAGCTTCCAGAAAATGATGACCAAGATATTCAGAGATCTCATCAGAAAAATGTTACTAGTGTACATTAACGACATTACAATATTTATGGTAACATTCCTGGATCACATCAAGGCACTACGTGAAGTATTCAACCAAATGAGAACCGAAGATCTTTATTTAAAACCAAAGAAATATATATTCGCTGTAGAAAAAGTTACGATGCTTGGGCATATCATCAACAAAGAAGGAATCTGAACCAATCTAGCCAAAGTGGAAGCTGTCACCAAATTCAAACAACCTACAAACCGAACAGAAATATGTACCTTTCTAGGACTGGCCTTGTACTACTATCGATACATACACAATTTTGCAAGCCTAGCTAAACCTCTGTATGCAACTCTTATAAAAAGCTACAATTGGGTGAAAATTGATGAAAAACAAAGCGAACTTGAGCAAGAAGCACTCAATGTATTGAAGAAGGCTCTAGCAACCACACCTGTACTAGCAAAACCAAACTGGACAAAGCTTTTTAAGCTTTATACTAATGCAAGTGCAATAGGAGTAGGAGCAATTCTTTCATAAGATGATACTAAGGGCTCAGAACGAGTAATTTGTTATGCAAGTAGAGGAATACATGGCACTGAAAAGAATTATGAATCAACCAAATTGGAGTATCTCGCAGTCGTATGGGCAGTCAAGTAGTTTAGATATTATCTCATTGGATGACACTTTGAAGTCATCACAGACCATTCGGCACTCAAATGGTTGTTCAACAGACCCGATCTAAGTAGAATATATGCACGATGGATTATGATGCTTCAAGAATATGATTTCACAGTAAAGTTCAGAAAAGGGAAGACAAATCAAAATACCGATGCACTTAGCAGAATACTACTATTAGATACTCAAGGCGGGGTACAGCAATGAATGTAATACTGTACTATGATCTGGTGATTTGGTTAATGAGGAGGGAGATCAGAGAAGATATGGAGGATTGGACGAAGAACATTTTATTAACCACCAGCAGACAGTATGAAATTCAGAACAATTTATTATATTATAAAAAGGAAGGATGTATTATTCTAGTAATTCAGGAGAAGGATGTATCAAACATTTTATTCTTAGCATACAATTATCTGTTATCTAGACATGTAAGCCAGGACAATACTTTATACTGACTTAGGAATTCAGTGTGGTGGCCCAGAATGCAAGACGATGTAACCAACTTTGTGCAAAATTGCGATACATGCCAAAAATGAGCAAGAGCAAAAGAAATACCCCGAGCCGCTTCTACAACTATCAAGGCTGAGCTATTCTCGCACATCGGGATAGACATTATGGGACCCATGCCAGTAACATTAATAGGAAAAAGATACATTATTTTAGCAGTAGATTTCTTTACAAAATATCCAGAAGCGATAGCAGTTGAAGATGCAGATGCATAGACAGTAGCCAAGTTTCTATATACCGATATTATTTACTGATACAGAGTACTGAAAGAAATAACCAGTGACTGAGACATGGAGTTTCTAAACAAATTAATCAGGGAACTTGAGTGAACTTACCATATCAAGCATATCTGAATGACATTATACCACCTACAAGGAAATGGTCAAACTGAACACACCAACCAGACAGTCAAGAATATTTTAGCAAAGATTATTGATCAAGAAGCAACATGGGATCATTATCTTGATAGCGCTCTTTTCGTGGTTCGAACCATTCAACAAGCTTTAACAAAGTTTAGCCCCTTTGAGCTTGTATATGGGAGGCTACCAAACCGAGAATTCCACCACCCCGAAAAAGATATCGGAACATATGACGATCGTTTATAGGCTTATATTGCACAAGATATCAGCAGGTTACAATTAATCCAAAAAAAGGTATCTGTGTTCATTGATAAGGCGTAGGAGAGATAATGAATGAACCAAAATAGGAAGGTGAATGCAACCCCCTTGTATATTGGAGATCAAGTCCTCGTATACCAAAACATCATAGAATCATTATAGTCAGCTAAATTACAACCAAAGTGGCTATACTATGTACAGGCTATAAAAGAAAGTACAATTTGGCTTAGGAGACTCAACGGTTCTATTCTCCCTACTCCAGTCCACCGAAGCAAGGTCAAGATCTATTATGCCCAACAAACACAGCCCAAAGAAGGACGTGGAAAAAGCAATGAAGGAAGTGCTGATGAAGGGATCTGAGACCATCGACTGGATGCCCCTCGACCAAGAGGAAGACCCCGAAAGGCTCCTTCTACTTAGCCAGCAGTACCATGAGTGGTTGTGCCATCAAAATTATGCAACTGATGCTATGATTCGATTCCATCAAGAGCAAGCTTGAAGCCTGCATCACAAAAATAGAAAACAAGAAATGGTACTATCCAAATTTGTGAAAGATATAGTTGATAAAATCTATGCGCTTTTCCTGGACTACGAATGGCTTCTTTCAAGATTTTATGGAAGAATCATTGACATTTCTAAATTGACCCTTGCTGAAATTGCTCAAATCTGTCAAGCTATGGAGGAAGAAATTGCTTTTTTGCCCTTTAGTCTCGAGGATGAGATATTCCCAGTTGAGCCCCCAGATATGACGACTGACCCCCAACTTAACTGATTTTCACGAATTTTGTACTATGCTTGATTTAGAAGTTACCATAACATTCTGTACCCTTCCATTTTTAGTCATTGATGACTTTTATTTCTGCTTGACGACTTTTATTTCTGCTTAATGACTTTTATTTCTGCTTGATGACTTTTATTTCTGCTTGATGACTTTTATTTCTGCTAAATGCTACCACCAGAGTCATTACATATTCTTTGTAATGATTGGATTGTATTTTCATAGTGAAGTCTTTAGCTTCTCAAATTTGTATAAATACCCCCTCTATTTTCTATCTAAATAAATCAGTTTGTACAGAGTCTTGAAATATCTCAATATCAGTCATAGTAAAGCCTGAAGAGCACAGTATGAAGCTGTAGTAAGGATATGTAAAGGGAGATATCGCATCTATAATTCTTAGCATTCTCACTTGATATATATGAATGAACAAACAAACGACTGGTTATTAGTACATTTGTTATAATACAGATACATTACCCTTCTTAAGATGCTACTGCATAAATCGCTAAGACTCCTAAAAATATATTTTCTGCACTTGCTCAATTCCAAGTATTTCACCATTAATATATTTTAGCCTACTATAATATATACTATTATTACCTAAAGAAGTAGTTTAGTTCTACTTGAATGAAGATATAAGAGTTAGTCTTTTAATAACTCTCCTACTAGTTAGTACTAAGATGTGATAAATGTACTAATAATTATTTATTCTATATGTATTAAATATACTAAGTAAGAATGCTCAGAATGATAGATATAATATCTCTATTTATATATTCTTACTGACAGCTGCTTGCTATACTTATTCAGGCTTTACTATAACTAATATTGAGATATTCTAAAACTCTGTACAAACTAATTTATTTAATATGAAATAGAGAAAGTATTTATATAAATTGAAAGACTAAGGAATAAATATGAAAAACTTTACTATGAAAATATAATCTAATTATTGTGAAATGTATAATAATACTAGTAGTGATATTTTGCAGATAAAAATGTTATATTGTAGAAATAAAAGTCATCAGGCAGAAATAACTATTATAAACAACTAAAAATAGAAGAAGATAGAAGATTGTAATAATTCCAAATCAAGCATAGTAGCAAATTTGTAGAAATTAAGTAACTTTGGGGTTAGCTATTATAATAGTATTCTTAATACTTAAGAGTCTCTCAATGTATGAATATGGTATTATTAGTATATTTATCATAATATATATATATATAAAAGAAACTATATATAGATAGATATCATTACTACAGATACTGTTATTATAAAACTATTACTATAGAAATTAAATATCAAAAAAATCAAACATTATTGCTATGCTATAGAGATCATTATCATAGATAAATACTGATAGATATTATTGCTATAAATATTATTATTACTAATTATTATTATAGAAACTTAATATTAAATCTAACTAGATATTACTAATCTTTATCTAAAGGTTAATCTTTATCTGAAGGGTATCATTATAGAAACCAACTATTAGACTATTATTATAAACCATTTCTGAAAGTTATCATTGTAAAAACTACTATTATTGTAGAAACTAACTATTGAGTTATTGTTGTAAAAACTAACTATTAGATAATTATTATAAAAACTAACTATTAGACTATATCATTATGGAAATCAACTATTAGGCCATCATCACAGAAACTATCTAAAGGCTATTATCACAGAAACTAAACTATCTTTTCTTAAAAGCTATTGTTATAAAAACCATCTACAGAGACTATCATTATAGAAATTTTATCATACATTCTTGTTTATCTATTGTAACATATTGCAAAAAGAGTCACTCTCTATAAATATCCAATAAAACTCCTTTGCACCATCACAGCTATTCTATCTGGCTCTTTAAATTCAGTGTTGTACTTAGCAAACATACAATAAAGAGACCGCCAAATGGCACATGTTTTATTGAAATATCATGTGACATTAAACATCACATGACATCAAAAATCATGTGCATAATGTAAGAAAAAAATTGGTCCGCCTTCAAATATAATCACCCATATCCCCATAACTATACTCAACGAACCACTTGGTATCCAGGATGTGAGTGACGTCATTCTGGGTGAGGCTCACATCACCAATATGCTGTTACTCGAGACATTAACGCCACCAGCCATGCGCGGCCAGACATACCAGACAACAATATTTCTGAGATGGCTGATATTTCGTTACTCAACATGCTAACGCGGCCGGGCGTGCGTAACACAACAGACGATTATATTCACGAGACGACCAATACGTCATTACTCGGCACACTAATACTGCCAGCCATGCACGACACACCAGACGACAATATTCTTGAGACAGCTGAGATAGTCAAGACGCTGATTGAAAATGAAACATTGAGGGAGACGGTGGAAGAAATGGCGGCAGAGAAGTTTTTATCGGAAGCGGTGGCAAAACTGGAAGAGACTTCAGAGCTTGATTCATCGGAAACGGCGACAAAACAGGAGATTTTAGAGCTTGAGCCATTGAAATTTTTATCGGAACCGGAAGAGACTTCAGCGCTTGACTCGTCAGCAAAACAGGAGATTAGGGCTTCGAAGGATATTAGCTATAGCGTTGTTGCATGTAGTTTGCAATAATGCGGTGCTTTACAGTACCCGGTGGTGTAAAGTTACGTATTGTGGTGTATCGTGCCCTCTAGCCTTTGCCGATTGCAAACATTGCGAACATTTTGAAGATTCATCCCTCGTTTTTTTTTTTTTTTTTTTTTTTTTTTTTTTTTTTTTTTTTTTTTTTTTTTTTTTTTTTTTTTTTTTTTTTTTTTTTTTTTTTTTTTTTTTTTTTTTTTTTTTTTTTTTTTTTTTTTTTTTTTTTTTTTTTT
>RBNK01002194.1:0-11805 GCA_003990785.1 Endogone sp. FLAS-F59071 | reverse complement strand
GGGGGAAGCGATATTGTTTGGCGAGAGAATCTCACATAAAAAAAAAAAAAAAACATTTCTATCCTTTTCGTATCCAGCTCCCTCCCAATTGGGTCAAGAAGTTCACGACTCAAGGCCGTCCCTACTATTGCAACCTACAGACACAGGAGACCACCTGGACACTCGAGAACGTGAACATGGAGACTGGGAACATGGCAAGTATCCTATGGATAGCACAGTTGATTCTTAACGACCATGAAACAAATTTTTGTGGGCACTCTCTACACGTTGATATTAAATGGAAAATTATTTCAAGGACTAGGAAATTACTAAACTCCTTTTAACACGATCCCATCGCTTTTAGCTACCTAAAGTGGACAGAAGCTCGACCTCTTCATCCAATTCGGGATTATCTCACAACGAACTAGGTGAACCCGCCTTGGAAGCCTCATTGGCCAACGTCGCTCCCCAACCTCTCCCTCGTTCTCCTTCTCGCATGACGAACGGCTACCGCCGCAAGAATCTGCTGGATCCTAACGAGCCTTTAACGTGGTCCAAGCTCGCGGCAAACATTGCGCTCTCTATCCACAACCTCAACACGTCGGCCAAGGTTGTGCAGCGCAATCTCTTTGTCCCGCACGCCTCCGCTATCGTCGAATCCATTCGCCACATGCTCTACGCCTCCGGAACCATCGAGAAGGAGTCCCCACTCATCAAGGCCAACAAGACGCTCAAGGTCCACCACCGCGCCATAATGGCTTCTCTCTCCAAGCTCGTCCTCTCCGCTAAGCTTGCGTCGGGTGTCTGGCCCCCTCCAGATGCAATCGCCAAAATGCAGAGCGACGCGAACGAGGTCCTCGTGGCCGTGCGCGATTTTGTCAACACTGCACAAGCCATCGGAATTGAAGTCCGACACGTTGATCCACGTCTCGTACCCGGGGTACAGAACTGGCGTCAACGCAACGGTGTGGGTAACTCTGGCCGGCGCTCGAGCGCCTCCAACGGCGCCAAGGACGGCCAGTCTTCCCGGTACTCACTTCAGCAGGACTTGCATAACAATCTGGAGCTGTACGCACGGAATATGGCTAAATCGCTCACACTGCTCATCACTCACGCCAAAAATGCGGCCGAGAGGCCCACACAAGGTTTCAGGTCTTCGGCGAACAATCCGCTTAACGCCGCAACACCGCTACTGATTGCGCAGTTCAGGAATCTATCGACGCAGATTAGCCAGTTCATTAACATTGTCGAGGACATCTACATCGATGATACCCTTCCGTCCGTTGGCGAGTTTCGACTCTCCAAGCAATCGCTGTACAACGCTGTTGGCTACTTGTTCAACGCTACGCAGAACGTCACGGACCCGAACACGCCCGAATCTGTCTCCAAAGCCGTCGATTCCGCTACACGCAAGGTTGAGGAATCGCTCTGGGATGTTTGCGACAGCGTCAAGGGTATGATTCTCGAGCGTCAGGAGAAACTCAAGGCTCCTGCGCCGGCTCCCGTGGGTCCAGCTCCCGTGCCCGAAGGCCACGTCAACGGCGATGGCCCCTATGTTCGTCGCGGTAGCAACCCGGAATCTAGCAACGGTCATAGTCTCAACCACAATAAGCAGCGTAGCCGGTCGATCAGCGGCTTCTCATCCGGAATCGGTTCGCGTGACGGCGGTGCGTCTACTGTCGACACGCTGCCTGAGGAGGAAGAAGAGGCTGATGCACCGCATTTTCCCGATATTGTGTCCAACGACGGCACGGCTTCGCGAAGCCAACACATCTACAGCGATGAGGATGAAGCGTACGACGATGTTATGGCCGATGAAAGCACGGAAGACGGAGGCATCATGTCCCCGCCGGTACGTAAATATCGCTCGTCACGCCGGGAACCTAGGAACAATAATGATGATGATGAAAATATCTCGTCGGACTCGGACGTGTCGCAGCGGTCATCCATGCACGAAGGTGCGATCGCGTCCATACCGCCGCATCTTAGGAAGAGATCCGAATCGAACGCTAATTCCGTGTCCTCAGAGCCGACCTCCGCGAGCGGTTTCCCAGCAGGACCACAGAGGAGCATGACGGGCCCGCCTGGCGATTTCCTCATTACAGGTGCCGGCCAGAAGTCGCCGAGGGGTGACAAGCTTAAGAAGTTCTTTGGGGTTGACCACGTGCAAGATGGTGGACCGGTCAGGACACCCGCTAGGGATGAGAAGCCGTGGTATCTTGGGTATGATTATCCCCCATCGGAGATGGTTCTCAACATGGAAGGTTATGTTAAGGGTGGAACGCTAACTGCATTGGTGGAGAGGTTGACATTGCATGACTACCTTGGTAAGTAATTTGATTTATTTAATTATAAATTTGTTTGAGATTGCTGAATAAGTGATAATTCTTTTTTGCTCATTCTCCGATTGTTTCTCATATCTTGTGATCCCTTGCTCTCACCGTAACACAACAGACTCGAACTTCATCAACACCTTTTTGCTGACCTACCGATCGTTCTGTACGACGAAGGAATTCTTTGATCTCCTTGTCAAGCGATTCACCATGGAACCCCCGCAAGGACTTACCAGTGAGGAGCTGGAAAACTGGGAGGAGAAGAAGCGCAAGCCCGTGCGGCTGCGGTATGTTCCCCCTTTTTTTAAGAGAGAGAGAGAGAGAGAGAGAGAGAGAGAGAGAGAGAAAAGAGGGGGTTCTTATAATAAATAGTCAAATATGATTACTAATATTTCTTGTGCAACATATATCCCACTATTCTAGTGTGTCCAACATTATCAAGAATTGGGTTGAAAACTATTACAACGAAGATGAAGATAGCGAGGTCCTTGAAAACATTCGCGAATTCGCGAGCACAACTATGCAGGAAAAGCTCCCCATCACAGCCATGCCGCTGATCAAGCTCATTGACAAGCGCACTATGAAAAAGCTGGTGCCCAACAGCATCGCCGCGGCGCCGGCACCCATGCTGCCTAAGAACATGAAGCGATTCCGATTCCTCGATGTTGACCCACTTGAGCTCGCACGCCAACTCACTATCATGGACTCTCGCCTTTACACCAAGATTAAACCTGTTGAGTGTTTGGACAAGGCGTGGTCATGCGAGGACTCCGAGAATGAGGCCGTCAATGTTAAGGCGTGTATTGAGTACCATAATCAGGTGACCGCCTGGGTGTCGGACTCAATCTTGTCGCAAGGGGAGGTGAAGAAGCGTACGGCGATCATCAAACACTGGGTACAAGTCGCTGAGGTAGGAATTTGGATCATTTTTTATCACTAAAAGGCTTACAAGTTGCGAACTTTGAAGAATGTCGTGTACTCACAAAATCTGCGCTGTAAATGTTTTGCTTTCATAGAAATGTCGTATCTTGAACAACTTCAATACCTGCATGGCTATCTTGGCCTCTTTCGATAGTAGTGCTATTGGTAGGCTTAAGAGGACGTGGGAGGTGAGTCATTTTTACTACTATTCGAGTAACTCTCCTTTTTTTTTTTTTTTTTTTTTTTTTGTGCGTGTGCGGCATTTTAGAATGGATATGCTTCATGTCATTAACGGTTATAATTTTATTTCACTCCATAGACGGTAACCCAGCGAACGATGCAGACGCTCGCGTACATCCGCAAGTTGATGGGCACCAACAAGAACTTTAACGAATATCGTGAAATCATCAAAAAGATCAATCCGCCCTGCATCCCCTTCCTTGGCATTTACCTGCAGGATTTGACCTTCATTGAGGATGGTAATACCGGCTTCCTCAAAAAATCCAAGACGCTCATCAACTTCTCGAAGCGCATGAAGACTGCTGAGGTCATCCGTGACATCCAGGTGTACCAGTCCACTCCCTACTTGCTCCACCCGATCCCAGAAATCCAAGTCTTTATCAAGACCCACTTGACGTCGAGTCGTGACGACGTGACGTTGTATGAGCTGAGTTTGCAGCTTGAGCCTAGGTAAGCGAGGCTGGGTTATATTGTGTTGTCACAATGTCAATGCATTGAATATCTATTTTGCAATGGTTTGGCGGAACTTTGCTGACGATACTTCTACTCTATTTTATGTACTTACAGAGAGCGTGAAGACGAGAAGATTGCGAGGCTTCTTGCTGAGTCCGGTTTCTTGTAGATGCTTTGGGGAGGAGATGAAGAAAAATGGTATTAAAAAAAAAAAAAAAAAGAAGAAAAAAAAAAAAAAAAAAAAAAAAAAATGAAAAAAAAAAAAAAAAAGGAAAAAAAAAAAGGAGATTCACAAATTATTGTGGAATTCATAACTACTATCCTTCTCGTCTTAACCATTCCTTTTACTCATCTACAACTTAAATACGTTGCCAATTAGCATCACATCCTTCTTTTTCAGCTGGGAATATGGATCTGGCCTGCTATTGAGCAGAGTGGCGGTTGGGCCGTTTCTCTCTTTCCATTCCTTGACAGTTTGCTTCCTGTTGGGCTTTTTGATATAATTTATCTTTATTTATTTCTTTTTAATTTAGTTTATTTCTTTGTCGAACGTACTTTCGACTGGAATTTTGCCCTCAACCTTATCGAGTATGTCCATCAATGGTCATTACCCTACCCCTTCGTTACTTTGCCGCGGTGCGGCTTTTTTGTCCCGTAGTGGCTTGGGATTGGGGGATCTTCATCCACGACTGGGCGTGAGCTTATCCTACGACTTTGATCCACCTACCTACCATTTAACACATCTCCTTGTAACATAGCACAAATGTGAATTTCTCTTTCGTTTATTTTGAATACTTTTTTGCGTTCAAGTTTTGCCCCTTGAGTATTATGAATTTTTCTGCCATGGCAATTCGTACTGTTCTTTATGAACAATTCTCCCTTGGGTTGACATATTAATTAGCTTTTAGATTTCGTGGGCAATCTATCATATTTATTCTTGTCTCCTTCCGCCCTGAAGCTTCCGTATATTTACTCCAATAGAAGTTTTGGGCAATTGTTATTCATGTGCTCATTGTTAGTTGGGTTGGAATTGTGAAATTGTCCTGCGGTTCGGGAGTCATCTATTTATTGTCATAAAGATAAGAGCCCTCGAAAAGAAATTGCTAATCCAATTGGTCCTTGTTATTGACCTGATTATATTTTACATTGAAAGGAAACAACAAGTAGTATTTTCAAATCTATTTAACCCTGCCCAGTCCATGAAAAGCAGCCCAAACTCACAGTGGCGAATGCATCCCCAACTTGGTACTGAACTCCAATTTGCTCCTCTTTTGGAAACGTGTATATTCCTTGTTATCGTGCATCTTGGCGAGCTCCTGCACAGGCAGGAACACGATGGGCCAGATCAAGGCCAGGAGATAAACGTACCAGGGAAGCCGGGAGAATGAATACGGTCCGGAGAAGAGAGAGAGCACACAGAAGACGAATTGGAGAACGATACTAGGAGGATGGTAATTGAGCAAGGTAGAGGACCCGTTAAAATATACCCCCCAATCGAGAAATCTTGCTTTTTCGTTTCTGTTTTTTTTTTTTCTACAACTATTAACTCGAAGCGATATACGAACCTGAAAATAACCGCGGCTACCCAAACCCGATTCCTGAAAGGTATGTACTTGCGTACCGAAAGCGTGCGATGCATAAACGTACCCGAGATGCAGGCTAGCGAGTCATAGCACGGGCATACATATAACATAAGACAAAGTAAACTGGTAAAAAAAAAAAACAAAAAAAAATCACATCGCTACAATTTCTCAACCATTTCAACTCACCCAAGTACCAGACGAACACAAACAGCATGATGTTCTGCGCGTACAAGATTGCCCACTGTTCCGCGCTCGTCCAATGTAGCCATCCCTCAGGCCCAAAGGATCCGAACTCGTATGCGACATTGGTCGGTCGGCCGATAAAGGCTAGCAATGATCTTAAATGAGAAGATAGAGTCAGGTCCATAAATTAGAAATTCTTTAACCGCATGGCCGCAGAAAATGTGCACGGTTTATAGGGCAGATGGATCGCTTACAGAATATAAATCACTAGACACATGATGATGGGCAACAAGAATCTTGCGACAAAATATAGCATGAAGCGCCATCGATCTTTGAGGTGTTCAATATTCTTGCCTATTTAAAGGCAAATAGTCATTAACAATTGATCATCAGGTGCAGATATTTCAGCCGTAACCAAACCACAAATATAATTTTACCAGGCATGGTCGACATTGTATTCTCTTGCTGCGGCGAAAACAGCATCGATAACGCCAAAATCGGGCATATAATCCACACGAGCCACAGGATTTGGTACCCCGACAGGATGGGTGGCAGGAGCAGGCAATAGGATATCAGTAGCATCAACGAGATAGACATGAAGGAACCAGCAAAAAACGCAAAACCCTTGTCGACGAGGAATCAAGAGTCAAACAAACAAACAATAGTAAATAAAAACGGCAAGTTTAGTATTAGTTGCACGAAAGCCAAATCTTCAAATTTTTTTTTTTTTGCTAAATCCCTCTATACATTACCCAACTCACCATCCTCAGCCCTCCTAAAAGTCTCCTGGCTTCCCCGATGAGTTGCGTAAGGGTGTATAGGCTCGTCTCGTACTGCATGAACAGGCCGCAAGGAAGGCTAACTAGCGACGCACCGATGGGCAGTACGCCGCTCAGATTCAACCGGCCTTTGAATTGCGCGCGAGTCCGCATTGGCTCCATGGCGATACTTACGTCGGCCTGTAGCAGTTACAGTAGGAAAACATTTTCAAATGTTAAGTGACTATTTCTTCCTAGTTAGAGTTTAGTAGTGCGATTAAACCTCAAGGGTCCAATGGTTACTATCGGAAGAAAAAGAGAAAATAACGCTAACCAAGGCAAATGATGCCGTGTTCTTGGCGTTCAACGCGCCCCCAATGCAACACACGACCTCTCCGTATTCCTGGAAGATTTTGATCATCTCGCGTGTTGCCTCGGGCGCGCACTCGGCAAATAAAGACACGTGGAGCGGGATATCGTCCACGTTCTCGAGGTGCGGGCGAATCTTGTCAATGCCGCGCGGCAGGCGGGCCTTGATATCGTGCGACTGCAGGTATCCCGTGCCGCAGTTGTCAGAGTCGGCGGAGGAGAGGAGGATACAGCTGTTCCAGTCGGTCGCGAGGCCGAGGCGTTCAGCATAGGCTGGTATGCGTGGGCGTAAAGTGAGAATCACCATGTTCGAGATTTTACCCTACACAAAAGTGAGCTGATATGATGATTGCCTACCTTTGCTCTCGCGCTCGGCGGTGGGCGAGAAGTAGACAAATCGTATGCCGGCCAGGCCAAGATCTTCAATAAAGTCAACGACGTTCTGCGTTAGACGCGATAAAATTTAGACCGGTCAGTTGCAAATCTACTATGGTACTCTTGAACATCTACAACTCTGGTATACCTTTCTCATCCACCATCACCAACTTTAAAGCCCAGTATCAAAAAGAGAAACATACACTTACCAACTTAGGCCGATGACACAACGTTGCCATGCCTAGAAAGATCTGTCCTTTCACAACTTCCCTATAAAATCTCTCTTCTTCATCCTCGGCTATCCTCCTCTTGCTTTCTTTTATGCCTTCACCAGTATCTCCGTTTTCCCCTTCCTTCTCCTCGGTTTCCATCTTCGTCTCTTCGCTAAACAAAAAATCATGCTCACTCTCTGCAGACCTCGACTCTCTTCTTCTCCGCCTCTTCCCGGAAACCTCCACTTCGTCCTTTTCCATTGCCTCTGTCTCCTCTTCCGTGGCTGCGGACGAGGATGGAGGTATCACGGCGAACACAGATCCCGACTCATCCAGGCTGGTGCCCTGCGGACGGTTGAGAAAAGGGATGCGAGCATTGTTGGCGGTGTTGATGGGGCGGTAGGCATACGCGACGCACTGCATATCGTTGACGACGGCGGTCTGGTAGAAGTCATAAATCTTTTTTTCCATCTAAGAATGAGTCAAGAGAGGTTGTAAGACGAGTAGACCCTTTGCAATAAGTGCGTAAAAATAATAATAATAAAAGATCTCTATAACTTAAAAATAGTATTTAACCATACATACCGCTTCGCTCATCATATGAAGCCCCTTGCCGTCCCAATAATCCGAGCACAAATCC
Source organism: Endogone sp. FLAS-F59071 (assembly GCA_003990785.1). Lineage (NCBI taxonomy): Eukaryota > Fungi > Mucoromycota > Endogonomycetes > Endogonales > Endogonaceae > Endogone > Endogone sp. FLAS-F59071. The sequence continues at coordinate 3,759 of RBNK01002194.1, read as the reverse complement.
AAAATCATCTCCAGATGCCCGTCCGACAACAGTTGGTAGCCTCCTACACGTATCCCATAATTATTCACTTAGTAAAAGCAATGCTTATTCTCCTAGTGCCAAAATTCAACGAAGCCCAATCTAACGTACCCGACTTCATCTCCTCGTACACGTTAGACAACATGCTTGGTATCTCGAACTGATAGTTCCGCAGCGGCCCAGCCAGGCATTCGTGATAAGGCGCAAAGGTGTAAATATCCTTGCGCCGTACAAAGGTCTTGAGCGCGTCGTCGGTGAAACCAATCTCTTTACCTAGGCGACAGAGGCAAGCTACCAAATGAAAATTATCTAGCGTAAGACAAAAACAAGGAATGACAATATTTGCGTGTTAAGCAAATGAGTGGCTTGCAGCTCACACTGTCTCGCCGGCTGTGTCTTCCCGTACAGCTGTAGGCTCACGCGCCTACGGTGATTTTCGACCTTCCGCCGGCCACGAAGAACGCCGCAGTTTGTATTAAGCAAGAGGTTTAGGCCAAGTGGTTTGAGGCATCTGTCCGAAAAGAAAAGAAAAGAAAATCAGGAATCCAGAGCTCACAAACACATTAGATAGGAAGAAAATCCTCTGTGTGAACTCACGGCAGGTACTGATCCCAGTCTTGATCTTCAAACCGGATACCGGTAGGGCGAGTTGTGTCCTCGGTCATTTCAAGGATCGTAATATCGTCTTCACTGTTCGGAAAAATTATTTTCTCGACCGTGGGAATGGGCTGACGTACGTGCGTTCGTGGTATCAGTTCGATCGATGGTCAGAGCACACGAATATTTTGAAATATGCAGAATCAGAACGACCAACAACAGCATTGTGGCACTCACATTAGATATCGTCCCCTCCCGATCAATGCAGCAGATCACCGTCGTGCTCCCCAGTGACTCGAACAGGTTAGTAGATCGCGTGAGAGACATCCTGTCCCACTTTGTTAGCAGGGAGCCGAAGCGCGACCAGACGGCGCCTGTGAGAAGCCAATCGTAAGCAATAAAACAGATATGATATCAAACACGGAGTGTATCAGAAACTTTCCATTACAATTAAACTTCCCTTGGTAGTATTGTTGATGTACCCCCAAAAAAAGAAAAAAAAAAAAAAAAAAAAAAAGCTCACGCGAATCCAACACAACATTTTTTGTCGGCGGCGGTGCCTCCGAATCGAACTCATCGACCTCGTCGTCGTCTGCGTACTCCGTCTTAGAGATCTGTAAGGCCTCAAACAGTACGAGAACCTTGGCGTTTCCGAAGCTCCGCGCCACAATCCATAAAGTGGGCAACGAGAACGGCAGAAGCGGAAGCACAGCATAAATGGGCTGAACGATGAGGACTTCAAACCACTGATCGGAGTGGCCGTTGGCGAGATAGTCCTTGAGAGTGTATTTTAAGAGATTGACGCCTAGGGCGACGGTAAGGACAACCCATAGGATGCGCCGCAAGAACAGCCGTACGAGTACATCAGCTTCATTGTGGATCACAGTGTGAGGACGTTCCTGCCGCAGAGCAGCTCGGAGGTTTGTGGAGAGAGGGGTCTCGAGAAGACGAAAGTGATGGCGGCCGCGGAGATAGGTGTATTGAGGAAGGAAAGTAGGGGGAGGAGGGAGGCCGAAGAAGGAGGGTTTAAAAACTTGATCTGGAGCAAGTTCTTTGTGGGGAACTGAATCGGGGATAGGAGAGGGAAAAGAGGATGAAGAGGATGAAGAGGATGAAGAGGATGAAGTGGTGAAGTTCGGATGGAGATATTCCATGCGGCAAGGGGCCGTGTCGCCAAAAAGCATCTCGACAACGTCTCCTTCGACGAGTAGATTGATGGGAAAGACATGGATGACATCGTCACGGATGACCTTGGTGACGGAAAGAGAAGGAACAAAGGGAATATGTGGATCTTGATCTCTGCCCATGCCGTTTCTTTCCAGCGCGTCAATAATGGTTTCGGCACGGTCTGTAATCTCGCGCAGCGCGAGGCGTTTCTCTCGTTGGTACAGATAACCGTTCCAGATCAGCATGGTGACAATGAGCAATGCTTCAACGAGGATAGCAGTGACACGGAACTGGTAAGGCGACGAGAAGAAGTGACCGTAAACGTAGAAGCCAATGAGGGCGAGGGCAAAGATGATGGCACAGAGAACTTCGGGGCGGCGGAGATAGGATGTTATGTCTTGCAGAGGTTATATATACAGAGGGTAATGTAATTAAGTTGTAATTCTGCGAGCCAAGTCATGAATGACTCAAATACTCACGGATTTGCCTTGCAGAGTGCTGCCGTTCCTCCTCAATAATTAATGTCGCGATCTCCAGTAAGTTCCTAAGTTATTGGTGTGTAGAAAAAAAAAAAAAAAAGTTAATTCATCTCTGCTCAGCACTTGCCTTTAATCTCACCGAAAACACTCAAGCGGTCCAGACGCTCATAATACTCCCTCCAACCCACCTCAAAGCCTCCGCGCTCGACAATCCCGTCTTTCCGGCTCTTTCCCTCCTCACTGCCCTGGTCGATCTATGCTCCTCCTGACTCCGCCCACTCTCACTCACGCTCCCGCCCTCTTGCGTTCTGCGCGCGACGGGTGCCTCGCTGCTCCACCTCAGCTGCGAATGATCCGCGCTCGGATATATCGTCGCCATGTCCTCTTCCTCCTCTTCTTCAAAGCCGAAGATCGCTGTGCCAGCAAGGTCGATCTCGATCATGGCTATGGGCTCATTTCCAGGGGATGGTGGCAAGTTGTTGCTAACGGCAAAGGAGGCAGGGGATGCGGTAAGCTGTGGATGGGATAGGGTAATAGTTGATTCTGTGGGCCCGGTAGACTCTGAAGGGTCTTCGTGTAGGTCATTTCTCAAAGATGGGTCGGAGGGAAGGGGCACAACAGGCTCTGCTGGTTCTTTAGGTTCGAGCATTTCCCTTCCAGTCGGGTGGCTTTTTCCCTAGTCTACGACCTTGAATATATCTTCTGTCACAGCTTCGCGAGAACAAATTTCTTCCCGCATCATAAATTTGAAACCTAGTAGCATCTCTGTACCCAGCTATATCCTTACTTATTCTATATCTAGAGATTTTCTGGAGATAGACAAAATATATTTAAATATTAATAGGAGACTTAGAATATTCTAGATATAACAATATATCCAGATTTTTTTATATACCTGGTACTCAGAGATAATAAATACCAGGTTTTAATTTCATGATGTGAAAGAGACCATTCACCAATAACATTTTTCAAGAATTTAATAGTGAAATTTGAAAAAAAATAAAATAAAATAAAATTTATTATTCAAATTAGATATAACAACAATCTGCAGATATACTTACTTTATTTTTAATAATATAGTGATGTTTTTGAAGGTTAACTGCTATCATTGTTATCAGTCTAGCAATACTTTCCTAAGATAGAATAATAGGAAGACTTGGGATTATTTTCAAAGATAAACCAAAATTTTCAGAGTTTGTTTTATTTGGATGGCTTAAGTCACATGATAAGGTAGTAAATTTACTATATTAATATTTTTTTTTTTTTCTGAAGTTCTACAAGCTTGTTTTCTTGAGAGACTGTAAGCTTGAAGGAGGATACTGCAAATTACTTTTGAGAGGAGATGCCACAAGTTGGAGGGAGATATCATGAAGGGGCCCACCAGCTAGTTCTTTGAAGATAGGTTCTTTGAGACTGTAAGAATACTATAAGTTAGCTTTTTTTTTCTTTTTTTTTTTTTTTTGAGAAAGGGATACATTGGTTTTTTTTTTTTTTTTTT
>RBNK01002193.1:0-11807 GCA_003990785.1 Endogone sp. FLAS-F59071 | reverse complement strand
CTGGCGTGGCAGGAAAGGCTGATCGTCAGGTATGCTGAGGTACTTGGCGAACAGCGCGAGGACACCAAAGCTAACGTCGAGAGGAAGCAGGCGCTGACAGACAGAGAGAGGACGGTGAGTTTGTGAGGCGAGGGTGTTTTGAGAGTACAATTTGACACAGTATTGGGCATGGTTGTGGTTGTACTCGTTGTGATATGCGTGACGTTTTTATTTTGATATATGCTTGTCTAATTCAACTCTCTTCCTACCTATCCTGTGCTCCCTCCCACACACAGCTCGAGCACGAGCAAGAAACAATAGATATTACAATGGCTGAGTCCGACGACGATGACGACGACAAGATTTACAACCCGCTCAAGCTGCCCCTTGGGTGGGATGGCAAGCCGATCCCCTACTGGCTTTACAAACTGCACGGCCTGGGCGTCGAATACCCCTGTGAGATTTGCGGCAACTACGTCTATATGGGACGCAAGGCCTTTGACAAGCACTTCCAGGAATGGCGGCACGCGCACGGGATGCGGTGCCTGGGGATACCCAACACAAGACATTTTCACGAAATTACAATGATCGAGGACGCATATGCACGTAAGTTTTGTTTTTGTTTTTCTGAAACATGAGACAGGTCGGAGAGTTTTGTGTTGAAATGTAGACTTCCATGTTGCTGTCTTGTGGCGAGGGGGTTTAGCAACGCCCATCCTGACTCCAACCCTTCACACATATCGAAAACTTCATCCCTACATTTCATTCGTAACCCTAGTCTGGGAGCGTCTCAAGGGAACGGGCAAGACCGAAGAATTCAAACCAGACGTAATGGAGGAGTTTGAGGACCAAGAGGGTAACGTGTTTAACAAGAAGACGTACGAGGATCTCAAGAGACAAGGCATTATTTGAGATGAGATCAACAAATGGCTTAGGCCGTGGCAGAAGAAAAAAAAAAAAAAAAAAAAAAAAAAAAAAAAAAAAAAAAAAAAAAAGCGCTTTTTTAATTTTTTAATTTTTTTTTTTTAATTGCTTGTCCCCTCAATTCAGTGGGACGTCGTGGGGTTGGAAGATGTTTTAGACATGTATATTAAATCACGGATATGTTTGTGGGGAATAAAAAGACGGGATGATGCGAATGCTGTGCTACGTGTCATTTGACCTTTATTCAGGTAAAATTACAATGTAATTAATTCTATATTGAATAAAAATAAAAACGTTTACGCGTTACCGGAAACGAATTTGCTATAGGCCATCATTTATCCTGTTAGACCGCATCATGTCAAGTACCCATTTTATTTCGAGACACCAAATATCAAGAGTCCCCCCCACACTTTCTCGGGAGACTCTCGCCCGCCTAGCCAACCAGCTCACGGCAGCACCACGTACTTTTGCAGATGGTCAGGGATTTCTTTGGAAAGGTTCTTGCTTTCGAGCCACTTTCGACCTGAGTTCAATAATAAGTGGGTACTTGGTGAGATACACAAGAGCTTTCATATCCTAAAGTTTAAATATCACAAAGCTATACGCACTGAATAGACGCGATTGATAACGGTAGGCGCCGTCGCAGAGGATGGTAACGATGCGCTTGCCTACGAACAGGGAGATACGTAAGTCAGATACAGCATCAGATAAGCTCTGTCGCAAAGACCTTCGAGGCAACAAATCTCCCAAACAAAAACGATGGAAACCTCCACCCCCCCCACCCCCCACCACACAAAAAAAAAAAAAAAAAAAAAAAAAAAAAAAAAAAAAAAAAAAAAAAAATGGAAATAAAGAAGAAGAAAGAGAGAGGGTAAGTAGGGCACTAAGGAAAGTTTGAATGATTGAGTAGTTGTTATAAGCCAAGAGTGTGGCGCAAGCAAGAGTGACGCAAGCTCTGACTTACTGCGGCTTTCTTCAACTGTATGCAAACCATATTGCTTTCGATGCATTCGGTCATTCGGTGTGCATTCAGTACGCCTGACGGGCGACGAAAAAAGAACGCTCGATGGTAGTCGGCGTGCCCAACAAACAATGAAAATAATCATTTTTTTTTAAATGAAAATGGTGTTAGATAGTATAAGTAACACGCTTGCAAAATATCATAAATATTGATAATTTTTACTTAGATCAAAGTGAAAAAAAATAAAATAAAATAAAAAATAATGGTAAATGTGACCATATATATATTTTTTCAAAAATGGGTATTTTAATTTGAATCTTTTATAGCTAGGATAATAAATTTATTTGTAGAAAAAAAATATTATTATTAAATAAAATAAAAGTTATTAATAAAGTATTGGCTAAACTCACTAGGTATCATGCTTATTGAAATGGACCATATAATTAATTCAATTGATATTTTTTAATAATAATAATAAATAATACAGCTTTCATGACATCTGTAAGGCTTGCGCTTCATCATCCCTACGAAATTACCTGTGACAGTGGTCACTTGTGGCATTCGATATATACACTGCTCCTTGCTAGGAAGAAGATAGTCGAAGAATTAGCTAGGTGGTAATTGTCGATTCCGATATTAATGTGATTGCTTCCACATTTACATAAAATAAATGCATTCAGCTCTTAATGTTATTTGTTAACGTTATATTTTTGGAAATGGGTCCACATATAATAACTTAGGGTACCAAATAAGAAAAAGGATCCAGTTTTCTTTGCCTGCAGGAAAAACAGAGGAATTAATAAATAAAAAGAAATCTCCTATCTAAAGCCACTCCAATCGACTTGTTTTACTTCTTCATAACAATCACAACGCCCACGACTTTCCCATGTCCTTCGCCTGTCGGAGTGCTCCCTCCTTCACCCGTCGGGGTGCTGTTCCCTTCGTCTATTGTGCCTCCTTGCTGCTGTGCCGAGCGCGTCCACCCGTGGACGGCTGCGCGGGCGCGACGCTCGACCTCGGTGTGAGCATCGCGAACCTCAGAGAGGGTATAGGTACGTATTAGTTGCACCGGATAGGGGAGAGGAATGACGCCCATGGAGACCTTAGAGAGAAGGGTGGAAAGGATGTCTATAGGAAGAGCAGGATTGTAAGTATGACAAACTGAGAGAATAGAGGCAAAATAGAATGAAATAATTACTGATCAGACCCCATTCGTCGGACAAAAACTTACCCAGATATCGTCCAACCTGTGCTCCCGCTAGCCCCCACGCGTGCTCGAACACGAACCCGATAGACGCGTTCCTGAGAAACATCATCCTCGCGTCGGGTGGGTCGATCTGCACCGCGTCATCAACGCTACACCACCTTCCGCCAAAGCCCAATAAATCTATCAGTCTCGATGGTCGGAACTCCTCTCCTCTCCTCTCGTCCACATTCCCCTCCTTGCGGTCCTTCACGTTTGCTCCGCGGCTCGTCCCAGAATCTGCACGTGGATCTGGGCCCGACCGGCCCTCCGTCGCGTCCTCTACAGATGCCAGAAGACTAGGGATGACGGTGACCGGAGCTAAGGCGGGCAGACGACGCCAGTACGGCGACATGGTTTCGAGAACGCAACTAACGCCTAGGCCGTGGGTCTTTTGCATGACAACATCGTGGAGGTGGTCCAAGTGCTGGTGGTGGACAAGGGAATGACGTTTGTGTGCCGACGTTGTCGGAAGATTAATGATGTGGGCTAGGCAAAGAAGGGGTAAGAGTGAAGTGATTGGTGAAAATTGTTAAAGAGAGAAGGGCGGAAGAGAAGGATTACGACAAAGATGCTAATTTCCTCAACTTACCAATCCGATTTCCAATGATTTTCCGTAACCATAGCTCCTGCTCTCTTCCCCGGCACGTGGTCATGACTTGCAGCCCCATCTCGTGCGCCAGCTGTATCGCGTACAAGCCTACCTCCTGGCGGGACAAAAAACAAAATCAGTGCTTCAATATTTACGCATCCTCATCACCTAAATACAACCATTAAATGAGAGAGAGAGAAATCAACTCACGGACACACCGTCAAGGATCAGGATAGATTCGCCTGGCTGACACCTCAAAATATGGGTAATGGCCGTGTGGGCCGTCAGGCCCGGAGAGAGCACGGCGGTGGCGAGGACATGTGATAGATTGCGCGGCTTGGCGACTGCGATGGTGGATGGAGGGTGTGGTGATTCGTTGAGATGAGATGGCGAGCTGGTACTTGAAAGTAAAATAATGAGGGCTTACCGAGATAGTACTCATCGAGAACAATGTACTCGGCGTAGCCACCGCCAGCGGACATAGGGGCGAGGCCTGAGCATTGTAGTGAAAAAGAATTGCACAAATGTCACATCACAAAGCTGAGCTTCCGCATTCCAAACGATCTATGCCTCAAATGACTCCCACTTTTACCTCCACTCACCGACGACCTCATCTCCGACTTTGAATCTCTCGGTCTTGTCTCCGACCTGCCGTACCACGCCTGATATCTGGTACCCCATTATGTGCGGACGCCCTGTATCATGCGGACGTCGGTCGCCTTCGTACTTGAGCGGATCCAGGAGGTGTGGAAGCAGGGAGGCGAAGTGGCCCTGTCGGACCTGCAGGGTGGTTAATCGGGGGAGAGTTGAGTGATGACAACATTCCGAGTGAATCGTAAAACGGACTAAATAAGTGAGTCGAGAAGGCTTCCCACGAATCGGAAAAAGAATCGGGTCGCTAGGCCCGAGAAATCGGAAGTACGCGATTTGGATAACATACCTGAACATCTGTTCCCGATACAGCACAAGCAAAAACCTGAATGATCACCTCCGTATTTTTGCGGATATGAGGCTTAGGGACCTATATAACAAGTTAGGCAGCCGGTTGAGGGCGATTTCGGTTGTGCCGCGAAACCGTATTGTGGCGGTCTCTGCAGAGAGTAAGTTCTCATTGCGATTCGCTTACATGAGGGGCAAACTGCAGGACAGCCTCCGAGCCGTAATCCGCAATGGTCACTGCGTTCATGGCCAGCTGAGCTAGGGTCGGGTTCGGCATGGTGAAAGAAGTAGCCGAAGAGCGATATAAGTTTTTGAGTTTGAAAGCGCAAGCCACTGTAACGCTGTAACGTGGTTTCATGATATGATGACATCAGCAGTAGTCGTGACTCTGGTCCGCAAATCGGCAACTTGCCGACTTAGTATATTCGGCCTGGACTAGTAAATAGAATGCTCGTGTATTTCGAAAAGCCTGTCCAGTCATATCCACACTAATCTATCTGAATCCTATGCCTGATGTCAAAGGCAACCCTGTCGAGTCCAAGAGGGACCTCTCATGTATGAGGTGCAGGGGGAAAAAGGCAAGGTGAGATACCGAAATTCCAAGACGCGCTTCGTTCGAGCCATATGACATACTTTTATCTGATCTATATCATGCACTTTTCATTGTTTGAATCATACTGACTTTTTACCACATCAGGTGTTCACGAACGAAACCAAAGTGCAGCCGATGCGCGCGCGGAAAACACGAAGTGTGTATTATCCCCTACCTTTCCACTTCCCGCGTTCTCCCCACGTACACCTTTCGCCGTCCTTGTTATAATCAAGCCCTCACCTGTTCTACTGCCTGCTCGTCACCTAGTGCGTCTATCCGACCGTGGCACCCTCACTCAACAAGTTGTCCAATCACGTGACTACGCTCGTCGACGCCCTCGGCCGACTCGAGCACCGCCTCTCCCTCATTGGCGGCGATGGTACGCCTCGATCCACCGACCACACAGAAGGTGCGGAGGATGCGGAAGGTGCGGAAGGTGCTGATGATAGCGAGGACTACGACGAGGAAGACCCAGATAGCGGCGAGGATGGCGGGACGGACGTACCGGCGGTGGTGGTGAAAGAGGAGATAGGGTCACGCCTAGCGGGCCGGACGGAAGGGAAACTGAAGCCGCATGAGATACTTCAGACGATAGCAGGCCTACAATCAGTGCTGGAGCGATTGGATGAACGGACCAAAGTGCTGGTGGAGGGGACATCGAAAAAGAAGAAGAAGGAGAAGGTCATCAAGGTCAAGGTTGAGGGTAAGGAGGGCGGAGAGTGGGAAGGAAAGGGGGACGGAGAGAACGCAGGGATGGACTCGATGGATCAGAATGAGGACTTTAATATTCAACAGCTTAAAGGGACTTTGATTACGAACCAATCGTCTTCTGGGCGACCGGCGGTGAAACGGCAAAAGCACCAGCGTTGGCCTTCGAACATGGACCCTTTGCTGGCCACTTCTCTGGTACCACTGTCCCCGTCCCCGTCCCCGTCCTTGTCCTCGTCCTCGTCCTCGTCCCTGTTCCCGTTCCCGTCTCCATCCCCGCCTTCGCCCCTCTGGACAATTGCATATACGGGAGTAGGGCTGACGATCGATGCGCGCATTCATAATCTTCATGATTTACGCACCTTCCTTAGCGATTTCAAGAAGCTCAGCGTCCAAGAAGACAAACAAGAAACCAGTGACAACTCCTTACCTTCCCTGGCCTCCGCGAAACCACATTTCACCTCAAACGACAGTTCTGATATTCCAGATGATAGTAATCTGCGTCTCACTAAGACAGAGCGATTCGGCAAGGAAGCCATCATTCGTTTCGGCAAGGACAGGCACCAGAATTCCGCCGACACCAGCGCAATTACTAACGCCATTCCGGATCTCGGTATTGCTCCCAGTGAACAAATTATACAACACGCCATGCGATACCTATTAGACGCTTACTTCGCGAAGCGCTGCTGCCACCAACATCGTACTCCCTTCCTGGAGCACAACTCCTTTTTCCGCGACCACTATAGCCCCGCCACTTTCTCCGCCATGGCTGACCCCGATTTAGATCCTGCTGCCACCGCTTCCCTCCTCCTCATCTACTCTATGTGTGCCTTCGGCTGCAAGAAGTCATTCCTTTGTCATCCTCCATCGACTGGTCCGCAACAGCCCTCCCCTGACGAAGCCTTCGTTGAGAGAATGGAAGTTCATTTTTATAACCTTGCACGCGAACTCCTCGGCGAAGCCTTTGATACCCCGTCCCTCCCTGCAATTCAGTCCCTCATTCACCTGCACTTTTTTGACTGCTTCCGCCGCAAACATGATGTTGCCGACAAGCTCATTGGCATCGCTGTTCGCATGGCCTTTGATCTTTCTCTCTTTAAGCCCGAAGAACCGGACGAGTTGGCCGACAGTCCACGCAGCTTCTACCAGCCTTATGATTCCCCGGCCTCGGGCAGTACTGGATCGTCCGGCCCCGCGCCCATGACGCGCGAGCGCGAAGAGCGTCGCCTCACGGCATTCAAGTTGCTCTTCCTCGACTTCTACTCGGCCTTTCATGTCGGCCGGCCGGCAGCCATCAACGACCGCGAGTGGGACCGTGTCCCGTCGCAGCGTAAGCAGATCGAGGCGCACGTGAGCGCGAACGAGCCCTACCTCGATGATCCGACCCGCCCGGCCATCGTTCGGCTTTTTGTCTGCATGCTTGAGCTCACCAGGGTGCAGAAGCGCATCATGCAGCTCCCTGAGACGCAAGAGCGCGTCCTCAAACTCAAACAAGCTAGGGAGGAGGCGCAAGCAGGTAGTGAGAGAGCTATCGCCGATGATAACGATGACGAAGATGGCGACGAGGAGCCAGATCACCTTATCGCGCGCAAGGGCCGGTCCTTGATCGAGGCGCTCGCGGAGTGGTACCGCCGGCTGCCAGACTACTTCATCTTTGATTTGGCGAACCCAGACGCGAACCCGGATGACACGTTTTCCCTTACCCTCGCTAGCAACTCACCCACCTCATTGAATTTGGACCCCGCGCAGTCAGCAAACCGTATGATGACCTTATGCCGTCTCGCACTGCATCAGGCCTATCACCTCAACCGCATTTTACTCTACCGCCAGTTCATTCCGGTCTCCGCTGACGAACAAACCCAGTCCTCGGACACGTTTCTTAATCTTTGCCTCGATGCCGCGCGTGGCATCGCCCGCCTCACGGAGCTGCTCGTCGAAAACGGCTCATGCTTCATCCATCTTCAAGCTGTATTTTTCGCGGGGTTCGTATATTCTCGCATCGGCAAACTCTATCCAGGTGACCCAGAGGCTGTCAATGTCGCGACCAAAGGGCTGCATAGGTGCATCGGCGCGCTCAAAAGGAGCGTACCCTTTAGATTTGGACTCGACCTATGCAGAGACTATGTTGGCATGATTGAGAAATACCTCACGGAAGTCGAGACGGCGGTGCAGGAGCATTCCATGGCGCAGGAGCAGGCATAGGGTGATGAAAAGAAAGTGGAGATTTTTTTTTTTTTTTTAATGTTGTGTTTTTTTTGTTTTCTTTTTTTCTCCCTTTTTTCCCCCCGTTTGTTTGAATACCTTTTTTGTGTATACCAGCCTTTGCTTTTTGTATCTCGGTCGTTAATTAAATAATTTCTTTGCAATTTTGAGGATTGCTTGTCACAAATGGACATAAATCGTAAACCCAGTAGAGCCAAATTATAGATTTACCATCACGTTCTCTTCACCACTCACCTTCTTCCCTATCCAATGTACCTATCCCGTTTGTCTTTGCTAAAGGGTACCATGAACTTGTAATTTACGGATTCGTAATATCGATGGGTGTTCTCAACTCACACGCGCGCGCCCAAACTTGCTCTTTCAAATCTTTCAAAGGCTCTTAACGGGCACCCCTTATACGAATTCGAAAAAGCGGCCTGGGAATCCTAACAAGATAAAGGAATTAGGCCGATGCAGAGGGTGGCAATAGATGGATACAGAAGAAAAAATAGATCAAAAAGCGGCTCATCGACTTTTCCATAGACATTGAACTAACCATAACGTCATGGAACAATGGGGTAGTGGCTGAGTGCGGGGCGGCGGGAAGAGAGAGTGGGGAAGGAGAGATCGCAAGAGCACATTTGTATCAAAAAAGAAAAAGGTTTATCGGTAGAGCTTTTTTTTTTTTTTTTTAAAAAAAAAAAAAAAAAAAAAGCTTCCACGTGTAAAATGCCGGGGCATGAGGCAAACAGTGTGCCAAGTTTTAGATCCTTTGATGAGTGTCACAAGCAATGGTCCCACGCCCCCCGAGTCCATGTTGCAAGATTGGTTTTCATTTTAACCAATTGCAATCGTGATGGTTGGCCACGAAAAAAAAAAAAAAAAAAAAAGCCGAGAAAAGTCAAACTACCATTTTGCTCTGTGTGGGTCTGAGATACTTGATGTCATGGAGATAAATGAACTTTTAGTAGTCGAATGATTGTTTTATAGGGGAAGGACTTCGTCAAGGATATTTAAGCAGGGAATAGGGTTCAGTTGAAAATGATCTAATCGTCGATCTATTGATAAATATGGGGATATCCGGAATAAGACAAGTCAAGCATCTCGAGGACAGAAAGTCCGCGCAAAGACGTTGGACAGAGAGGCCTAGGAAAATCGGGTAACCCATGTTGTAACGGAGGACCATCCGATCGGATAGATTTCCAAAATCGTCACTCCACTGACTTGTATCATCGTTCAGTATATTCTTCATAGCTGGTAGCACTCACCCATAAAGAAGGATATGCAAGATACAACACATGGCAGATAATAACAGCGAATTCACTCTAAGTAATCATATTATCCGCTCTGGCCACAGAGGTGTCATTTGTATCGGCAAGACCTATGATCGATGTGACATCATCGTGTCGAGATTAAACAGGAAGACTTGGGACTATGGAGCAAGTGTGATAAAGATGTCAAGCTCGCTATTATTGTTGGAAAAACGGATATGCACCTTACAATAATTAACGCGCCCCCCTCCTTCTGTTCCGACAAATTCGCCGAGCTACCATTGATGGGTATATTATATCCTTTATAGAACATCCTCTTCACGATACTAACATTGCAACTGCTCGGAGAGCCACAATACATTAGCAATAAACGAATTTGGAACGAAAATTGGCCAACCGGGTGCATCGGCGAATTTCATCGGAACGAGAGGGGGGGGCGCGTTAATTATTATAGGTGAGTGGCGGAGATTCTGCCAAAGCCATTGAAATACTACCGAAACGGCATTTAGTCCAAATATTTGGGCCATGTTGGTAATGAACCCTACTTGGTCGTCGATGGTGGAACCAAAACCACCGCCGTGATTCTTGACAAAGATGACCAAGAAGTATCACCGGTAGCTCTAATTTTTCCGCAGATGACTGCTCCCAGGAGCAAGCCATCCTTATCCCGAAGCTTAACGACAGCTTCTCGGCCAGTGATCTAACCAAACCCACCCTCTCACTGTGGCACCGGCTCAATCGCTATTGCATACGACGCGAACGGCAAAGGCCTCTGCTGTGTCGGCGGCTGGGTTATATGCTAGGTGACGAGGGCAGTAGCTACGCTATCGGTTGGCCGCGTCCAAGGTCGTCACGCGCGTCTTCTCCTCTTTTTAGATATTAACACCTGGCGAATCGGGATTGAGCCGCCGTGACTTGCGCTTGACCTCACGTGATAGGGCACTGTGGCAAACAAACAAACTGGGTGGCTTGACGGTTTGAGTCGCTTCGGGTTTGGAAATAACAGGACAGGATGGAGAGTATACTCGAACAGCAGCGCAGCGCTCACGAAGAGATCGAACGTCTCGAGCAGGCCATCGTCGACCAGCACCTCAAGAACCCAAAGACACACAAGGAGCGCCTGACACACGAGCACCGCGTCTGCGAGTTCCTCGATCGTATATCCTCCAGGAGCCAGTTTCTGTTCAACCTGTACGAGGACACTGATGGGTATGCATTCCGTCATTTTCTTTGCCCTTTTAAATGAACATCCGTAAAGATTATTGAGTTGCGAATTGTATTTTCCGGTAAATTCTGCTCATACAGCGCGCGCAAGACCGAGATCGACGCTCTCTCCGGCGCCAACGAGTTCAGCGAGTTCTATGCGCGTCTCAAGTCTGTCAAGGATTACCACCGACGATACCCCAACGAATCTGTCGAACCGCTCGAGCTCGAATTCCTCAACCAGGCGCAGAAGGAACGAGAAGACGAGGGTAAGTGTGCGCGTGATTGCTGTCGTTTCATCAGGACCAGTACTAATCTCCCGCATTATTTACAGAGCTTGACAAACTGTTTTCGGGAGAGGAAGGCGGCGGCCGTTTTCTGGATCTGAACGCGATCTTTGAGCGATTCGTAAACCTCAAAGGCGTGCGAAAAGTCGACTACCTCATGTATCTGTCCGAGTTTGATGACTTTGAGGGGCTCTACCCCAAGGAAACCAAGAAGACGGTGGAGTACAAGCAGTGCGTATAAAAGACAGTTTATTTTAATATGCGGAATTAAAATACAATAATATAATAATACCAATCAATGGTTCTGAATGTCCCTGAATTGCTCTCTCTGATTCAGATACCTCGACACCATGCGGTCCTACTTTGAGGACTTCTTCCGCCGCGCAAAACCCCTCTTCAACATCACACAACTACACACGATAGCACGCGCTAAATATGATGAAGAGTGGCGCGAGGGCCGGGTGGTCGGGTGGGAGAAACCCGCGGGTGCAGAAGAGGAGCTCGAGTCTGGACTATTTTGCCCAGCGTGTGAGCACCATTTACGATTTCTCTCCGTCTTTTTTTCAAATCCCCATCCATTGGTCATTTAACTCTCTCTCTCTGCACCAGGCGAGAAGCAATTCACAAAACAGACTGTCTATGATGCTCATCTCAAGGGAAAGAAGCATATAAAGGCTGCCGAGGCGCTGCTGGCCAAGGGCGTCACCAGCGTGGACCCGACGGCACTAGTGGAAACGCGGGCAAAGGCCGTGCGCGAGCGCGAGGAGAAGGACCGTGAGCTGGCGTGGCAGGAAAGGCTGATCGTCAGGTATGCTGAGGTACTTGGCGAACAGCGCGAGGACACCAAAGCTAACGTCGAGAGGAAGCAGGCGCTGACAGACAGAGAGAGGACGGTGAGTTTGTGAG
>RBNK01002192.1:0-11808 GCA_003990785.1 Endogone sp. FLAS-F59071 | reverse complement strand
ATCGTCAGGGGGTTGATATCTGTTGTCTGTTTTTGATTTAGATCGCAATCTTGTCGATCTTGTTGCTGATGACGATGATGCGTATAGATTGTCCATTTCGTCGTGTCGCATTGTTGAATATTATGTCGTTACGTATTTATCGCGTTGCTTTATCGCGGTGTCGTTTGTCGCGTTGTTTATCGCTTTGTTTGACGCATTGTTTACGATTTTAAATAAACACTTACAGTAATCGCAGTTGTAATTGCATAGATGATTACGTAGATCTCAGGTTGTCGAGCTGCAATTCGAGCAGCTCGGGGCTCATAACCTGTTAAAATTTGATCTTCGAATATGTGTTTGGAGTAAAGAGCGCACTGGCTAATGAAGCCAATATGCGTGTATTTATTAATGCTAAATTATGATTGGTCGATACAAACAAAGATCATCTAAGCCACAATTAAGTGACGTATGATCAATCGTTGATGCATCGATCATTGATAGAAGAGATATAATAAGTTAATAATTACAACACGGACAGGCGCATCTCAATTTAGTAGAAGAAGAAGAAGCAAACGTGGTGATCAATAGTGAATACCGCCACCTAATGCCTTTGGAGAAGAACTAGTTGATTGAATACAACATGAGGAACACTAGATGTCTATTCTGTGAGCAATGCATCTATTGTGCTGAAATGATGTGCACTTGCAGTGATATGAAGTTGATACCTTACCAAGACACCTTGGAGATGCACCTGCCGACAGAAAAGAAGATCAGGAAACCGAGATTATCACAGACCCGCCGAAGGACTCCACCCTCAATGAATCATGGGCCATATAATGGAAGGAATCCTCATCCATTTGCAGACAATATTGGAGAAGTATGGGACTGTTTCTGGACGAATATTGGACACATCGGCAAAGGACGTCTTTGGGGAAATCGCAACACCTACCTGCAAGGATGCTATTGGGATGAAGTCAACCCCTATGACCTCTGGGAGTGTGAAAACTGGGTCAGATATCCGGACGAACCATATGACATCAGTTATCATGGGACTTGGAAGGAGCATTATGACCAAGAACAAGAACAGATGATACCTGAAGAGAATGAAGATGAGGAAGTACCTGAGGAATAGAGCAATGAAGTTTATACCACTCAGACAACCATTGAAATCAGAGCCTTATTCCAGGAAGATGATGAAGACGATGGACTGATCCTGATTGAAGAAAGCGATTCAGATTCAGAAGAAGAAATTATTGTACTTGAGGAAATAATTCACCCCGATGAACACATCAGCATACGCTATTGGTGGTGGAAGGACTTGTGGCAAAACCTACCGCAGGACACAACTCACGAACAGTGGAAGGAACCAAATGTCCCCACCTTCGAAGAAGTATTCACGGTTGAGGAAAAGGATACAGCAACCCAAGTCAAGAAATTGACAGAAAGCACAATCGTACCGAAGAGAAAAACCGAAGGAGCTGCAGGATACGACCTATATGCAGATGAAGACTACACTCTAGAACCGAAATCATCAGCCTTCGTAAAAACTGGAATTGCTATCGCCCTACCACCCAGACAGTGTGCACAAGTATGGGCAAGAAGTGGACTCTACTGCAATTCTGGGATAGGAGCCTTCCCCAGATTGATAGACGAAGACTATAGAGGAGAAATTGAGGTTGGACTGGTAAACCACAGCCACAGCCAATTCAAGGTATACCAAGGTGATCGAATTGCTCAGATGGTAATCGTCAAATGTGAACAACAACCTTTGAAGGAAGTAGAAAACCTGGAAGAAACACGACGTGGAAGGAAAGGATTTGGATCAACTGGATAAGCAAATGTGATAATGGAAAGACTGAATGACCAGAAGAGCGCCAAGAAGCACATTTACTCCCTTAATGAAAACCTGTTACCAAACCAGAAGAAACAGTTGCAAGACCTACTGAAGAAGTATGAGGATATTATCGCAATCAGTTTCAAGGACCTGCTGGACCAAGCCTTCTTCACGCACTATATCGACACAGGAGATGCCAAACCGATCAAACAGGCACCCTACAGATTGCCAGCCAACTATCATGACTTTGTACGAAAGCATGTTCAAGAGCTATTGGAGTCAGGAGTGATTGTACAATCAAAGAGCCCTTGGGCATCACCTATCAGCATAGTACCAAAGAAGGATAGACAGAGAATGGTTATCGATTACCGCAAATTGAACTCAGTCACCAAGAAGTATGCATATCCGATCCCGCACTCAGAAGACTTACAAAATATGCTGAAAAAGGCGCAAATCTACTCAACCTTGGACCTATGGGCAGGATATAACCAGATCGGAATGACGCCAGAAGCACAGGAGAAATCAGCATTTGTTACACCATTTGGACAGTATGAATTCACAAGAATGTCCTTTGGACTTTGTAACGCACCCGCCACCTTCTAGGCTGCAATGAATGAGATCTTCTACGATTTGATTGGACACGGAGTAATTGTGTATATCGATGATATCAACATCTATGTGGAGAACTTCGCAGAACACATGGTGACTCTAAAGGAAGTATTTGAACAACTTAGAAAGTATGGACTAAGGATCAAACCAACAAAGTGCTACTTTGGACAGAAGAAAATCGAATACCTCAGATTTATAATCGATGAAGGAGAAATCCGCCTGGACCCAAAGAAGACTGAAATTGTCAAAGCCTTTCCAATCCCACAAGATAAGATGGCCCTACGAGGATTCTTAGGACTGGTTCAGTTCTATAAAAGGTTTATCCCTGGTTACTCTGAAATTGCCACACCCCTGCATATGTTGCAAAGAAAAGGAAGAGCATGGGAATGGACATCAGCCACACAAATTGCCTTCAACCTGATCAAGGAAGCACTTACCCACGCACCAGTTATGGCAAGACCAGATCTTACAAAAGTGTTCAAGCTGTATACGGATACATCATCATTTGGACTTGGAGCAATCTTGGCGCAAGATGACAAAGATGGAGAATATGTGATTGCTTACACAGGACGAGCCACCTATAGAGCAGAACCTTCCTATGGAGCCACCCAGCTAGAATGCGTAGCAGTTGTTTGGGCTGTACAACACTTTCGCCACTTCCTGATTGGAAAACAGTTCACCCTAATAACAGACCACTCAGCTCTCAAATGGCTTTGGAACAAACCAAACCTGACAGGAATATATGCACAATGGCTAGCCATATTGCAGGAATATGACTTCACGACGCAATACAGAAAAGGATGGAATCATCAGAATATGGACACCCTCTCATGCCTACCCCAATTTATCTAAGATCGACACCCCAAACCAAAAAGAATATACCTACCCAATGAACACTGAACTCTATAACGGATATTTGGATTATCTCAGTAACCTAACCTTTACTGGGACGACGAACGAAAATGATCAATGGCTTATACGGACAACAGCACTCAACTATTTTATCAAGAATAATATACTTTACTGACGACACAGAGGACTGATACGACTTGTAGTTCCTGAACACAAAAAGCAGATGGTACTTCAGGCCTCTCACGATCATCAGCTGGCAGGACACATAGGCGTAGACAACACATATCAACGATTATCAGAAAAATATTATTGGAAGGACATGTATGAAGACATTAGAGAATATATCAGGAGATGCGATACTTGCCAGAAGAGGCGCCGAGGAAAGGAAATCGAGACCTTACAACCGATTATACCTGGAGGACCCTTTGAACATATTGGAATAGACATTGTTGGACCGCTACCAAGAACACTTAGAGGAAATTGATACATCGTAGTAGCAGTAGACTACCTGACCAAGTACCCCGAAGCAAGAGCCTTGCCCCTTGCAGATGCCCTTAATATTGCACCTTTTATCTACGAAGATATTATCTGCTGCCATGGAATACCTTATGAAATGACCTCCGACCAAGGAACTGAATTCGTTAATGAATTCATGCAGATATTGATGCAACACTTCGGGATCCACCAGATAAAGACTACTGCCTACTACCCTCAAGGAAATGGACTCACTGAACAAACGAATCAAACTATCAAGAACACAATTGCTAAAGTAGTACAATCACAAGGAGGGGATTGGGACTTATACCTACCTTCCGCCTTATTTGCACTACGAACAATGAAACAAGAAACAACAAAGTTTACCCCTTTTGAGCTCGCTTATGGAAGAAAAGCTCATCAGCTGGTAGACCAAGTAATGACCACTCTGGAACCCAGCCACACCTCCTGGGAAAAGCAAATCGAGCATCATGTGACAAAGGAAATCCAAGAATTACACAATGTTCGAAACAAGGCGAGAGAATTTATTGCCATTGCACAAGACCGACAAAAGAAGAATTACGACAAGGAACACAAGGAAACCAAAAAATTGAAGATTGGTGATCAAGTCTTACTATACCGGAACATAGTAGAGTCTTCATGGTCAGCAAAATTAGACTCGAAATGGAAAGGACCATACTACATCGTGAGTATAAAAGGAACCACGTATCAGTTACGAAAAACGACAGGAACGATCCTACCCTATACTGTCTACCGAAACCGCCTTAAGAAATATCATGCCCCGCTGGAACAACTTCTATGAAGTCCGAGTCAGCCTGATCGAGGCCTACCGATATATAAAACCCCTGGAAGACCTTGAGGAGATAGAAGGATCGACCTTACAGAAGACTCAATCGATTATACGCAACATTCAAAGGAGGTAACATTTGGCATGAATCAATGAGTGGAAGGAATACTACCGAATCGCACAACTCTGGGATGAAGAAGTTGAATATATCTGGAACCGGAAGGATAGAGAAATCTGTCAATGAGCCCTCAAAGGAGCACTCCCTACCTATAACGCAAGAATGGCCGATCGGATTTATCAACTATTCAAGCACAAGCCTAGTGCTTTGAATCACTTTCGATGCAGTATGCACTAACTAAATCAACTGATACAGAATGAAATGAATGAGCTAGAGGAAGAGGTAAAACAGTTACAAAGGGATTTCTCCGAGTTAGAACTGTACCTTGAAGTCTAACTCGCAGAAAGAAAGGAGATGTGACGGAACATTTTGTGATGACATACAATTTGATCATGTGAGATCAAGTCATGTGACTCTCAACAATGTTGAGACCTTTAGCGTTGTTGAGACCTTTAGCATTGTTGAGATCCGCAATTACACTATAACCTAAAATAGTATTTCGATCTGATATATTATTTCATCGCCCAATTATGTTATAACCTGATATATCATTTATTATATCTTAGCCAATCAATTTGTACCTTATATTTAGCTGAGCCAATCAGAAATTCAAGTAGTAACCTGGGTAGCTGCCCGTATAGCACCTTGTAATTTCTTATAAATACCCTGCTCGCAATTATCAATAAAATTCGGACTGCAACAAGCTAAGGAAGCTTACAACAGACAACCTGAGGGATATTGAAGCCTTACTCAAGGAGTAAGCAATTGGATAGTTTCGAGATTCTAACAGATACACTTTATTCAATCAATCATATATAATTCTTGCTAGTTAACACCTACATCGACACCCTTCTTAAGATGCTACCACATAAACCGCTAAGACCCCTGAAACGTATTTTCTACACTTACTCAATATCAGAGTATTTTGCCATTAATATATTTTAGTCCGTCACAATATTTATTGAATAAAGAATTTGAGAAATAGTTATACAAAATTGAAAAGCTAAGATTGATAATATAAGTTAACTATAAATCTTTAATATCAACAGTATTGATAGTATCAGTAGTACCTATGTAGATAATGCCTATATAGGTAGTACCTATGTAGGCACTGCCTATAAGTTCAGCAATGCCTATATCAGCAGTGCTTTTACTGATCCTGATATAGAAGTATTAGTTTCTTCTTTCGGATTTAAGTAACTAGAATGTTCTAAGTAGTATTGCAGTACAGTAATAGTTATTTGTAATATCTAATAATATTACTCTTATATAATGTATGAATTAGAAAACTTTTTTTTAGAGATCTTGTAAGAAAGATAGAGACATCAGAACCCTATTCTTATACCTACTAGAATTATATATAAATGATCACCCAGACTTGAATTTCGGTATGACTTTAAGGACTTACCTATAAGGTGGTTTCTCTTAAACTGCCTGTGAGGAAGTGTCTGATAATACTAATCTGCGTTGGACTTAGGAATCTCCGAGTACATTACAAGGTTTCTAAGGTATCGAAAGTACTTTGTTTCTTTTATAAGATTATTAATTGTGAATTTCAGACTTATAGTCTTTAGCACTCTTGATGTGTGTTAGAAGGGGTGAGATCTTTAGCTCTCAAAGGGATCTTGAGTGTGCACTGCTATTGAACTGAAGTTTATTGAATAAAGAATTGAGGGATATTTATACAAATTCTCGAGGTGCTATATGGGTAGCTGCCCAGGTTACTACTCGGAAAACTATTGGCTATTCAAAATATAAACTAATTATGAATTTATGTGATATAACGAGTTATATAAGTTATGGATTTAAGACAGTTAAAGATTTAAGACAGTTGAAAGGTTTAAGATAGTTAAAAGGTTTCACAAATCAAGGAACTGTTCCAATTGATTGAAATCTCTTTGTAATATACAGATTTCTTCTTTAAGTTCTTCAAAGGCATTTTGGGATAGTTGGTGAAATGCGGATGGTCTAATTTTGGTAAGTCTTTTCAAGGTGGCTGGTTGGAACTGGAAGAGTCTGTAAATCCGGAGGGTAATCCTTTAAGATTGGAGGGGGATTCCTTGATGTAGTACTCGTTTGCATGCTTCTGCATGTTGTCGGTCCCATACATGTTCGAGATCTTCTTCCCAGATTCTAGCAATCTTGTAGTAGGTCTGAAATTCATCTTGTGTTTGTCATTTCTAAGTGATGTCAATGTTTTTCATTATTATTTGAGTCCTTCGTAGGGCAGATTCTTCCTCAGGTAATAGTTCAGATGGAGGGTCTTCTAAGGCTTGGTATGCTTCAATAACTCGGCTTTGGAGGTATTCGTCATTGTTGAATTGGGGCATGGTCTGTTTGTTATGTTTCTACAAGTGTTTGTTGCTGCTTTTTTATATCTATTACTCTTACAACTCTTCCTCCTTTGAAAAAATAGCGTCCACGCTATTTCTGTAAGGACTTGTGATATTTTTCCAGTGCTTCATCTGCATTTGTCAGATTGCTAAGCGGTTCTCATGTTACATCATGTAAGGGGTATCCTTTCTACTTGATTAGGTATTGCAGTGTCAATCTGTTGCCTTGTTTGATAATCCATTGATCTAAGATTTCTTCTACTTCGAATTCTTCTGTATCATTGATCAAAATTGGTGCAGGTGGTATGACTTGTCTGTCTGGAAATAGATCGTCGTTATTTGGTGTGTAATGTTTCAGTAGTGATACATAAAACATGGGGTGAATCTTCATTGTTAATGGTAACTTCAGTTTGTAAGCAATAGCTGATATTTTTGCGATAATCTTGAATGGTCTGAGAAACTTGTTCTGAAGTTTCTTTGAAGGTTGATTAGATAATTGTTGCAATGTGATATGTCTTGAGAACAGTAAGACCATTTCGTCTATCTCAAATGATTCTTCACACCTTTTTTCGTTTGCATATCTTGTCTGTTGTACTTGTACTTCATGAATTGCATCTTGTACTTTGGTCAGCAGGTTGGTCATCTGTGTGGTGAAGTCATCAACAGCTTGTACTGTCAATTCAACTTTTTCTAGTAACAAAGTTGCTGGTGTTAGTGGGTGATAGCCATAATTTAGGAAGAATGGTGATAGTTTCATTGACTTTTGCTGAGCATTATTGCATGTGAATTCGGCGGCAGTTAAGTGTTCGTCCCAATCGTTCTGTCGATAGTTGACATAAGTTCTAAGCATCTGTTCCAATGTCTGATTCATGCGTTCTGTTTGTCCGTCGGTCTGTGGGTGAAATGCAGTT
Organism: Endogone sp. FLAS-F59071; assembly: GCA_003990785.1. Taxonomy (NCBI): domain Eukaryota; kingdom Fungi; phylum Mucoromycota; class Endogonomycetes; order Endogonales; family Endogonaceae; genus Endogone; species Endogone sp. FLAS-F59071. Next base: position 3,890 of record RBNK01002192.1, on the reverse strand, counting down.
GAGAGTGCTATTTTTATTCCAAGTGTCTTAAATAGCGATTGCCAAAAGTTGCTTGTAAACTTTAGATCTTGGTCACAGATAAATAATTCATGGTAGTCCATATAGGTGAAAAATATTGTTGAAAAATATTTTTGCTATATCTGGTGTGGTATCGGTTGTTTTGCTTGCAACGAAGTGAGTTTGTTTGCTGAGTCGATTGACGAAGACAGTTATTGTGTCTTTCCCAGATGTTATTTTTAGTAGTTGGACAATGAAATCTATACTAATTTGTTCCCATTTTTCGGCAGGTACAGGTAGTGGTTGTAGTAGTCCAGTGGGTGATTGTTGGAGTGTTTTGTTATGTTGACAAGTGTTACCAGAGGCTATGAAGCTCTTGGTGCTTGTAAACATTTTCGGCTAGTAAAAGTTTCTGGTGAGTGCTTCGTAAGTTTTATCAAATCTGAAGTGGTCTGCTAAGGGTATATTGTGGTGTTCTTGTAGAATCTTGACATGAAGGTTTGACAGTATAAAGAGTCGATCTTCATAATAGAGATTGTTGTTTCGGATCTTGAATTTGTTTGTCATATCCAGTTTGGTCTTGAGTTCTTCTATGATTTTCTGTACTTCTTTGTCTATCTGAACTCCTTCTTGAATTTCTTGTATCCAGTTGTCTGTGATTTCAATGATAGCTTTGATCTGTTCGTCCTCCTGTTGTTGTCAGGATAGTGCGTCTGCTATAACATTAAGCTTTCTGGGTTTGTAGATTATTTTGAAGTGATAGTTGTTGAGGTGATCCATCCATTGTACTTGTCGGGTGGAGAGGGTTGGCTGTTTGTTCAGATATTTGAGTGATTCATGATCTGTATAGATCAGGAATTTGTTACCTATTAGGTAGTATCTCTATGCCTGTATTGTATTGATTATTGCGAGTAATTCTTTTTCATAAACAGGGTAATTTCTTTCTACAGATGACATCTTTCTTGAACGGTAGGCGATAGGTTGATCTTCTTGTGAAAGTATGGCTCCAATTGCATAATCTGAGGCGTCAGTAGTTACTATAAATTGTAGGTTCTAATCTGGGCTTCTAAGGACAGGTGCAGTTGTTAACTTTTCTTTTAAAGTTTCGAAGGCTATATTGTGATTGTCATTCTATTCTTAAATAACATTTGTGCCAGTAACTGTCAGATCATGTAGACATGCTACAATTCCTGCATAGTTCTTGATAAACCTTCAGTAGTATCCTGCTAGTCCTAGGAAGGATTGTATTTCCTTGATCGTTGTTGGTTTTTCCCATTTCTTGATTACCTCGATTTTTGCAGGGTCGACTAGAATGCCTTGCTCGTTAATTCGGTATCCAAGATATGCAACTTCTTTCTGTAAAAAGTTACATTTGCTGAGTTTAGCATATAACTGATGTTTTCTCAGAATCTCCAGTACTTGGTGGAGATGTTGTAAGTGTTCTTCTTTTATCTTACTATAGATCAGTATGTCATTGATGTAGACAACTACTAATTCATCGAGTAGTGGTCTGAATATGTCATTCATCAGTCCTTGAAATGTTGCAGGTGTGTTTGTCAGTCCAAAAGGCATAACTTTCTATTCGTAATATCCATATCGAGTTCTAAATGCTGTTTTCGGGATGTCTTCTTCGGCAATGCAGATCTGGTAATATCCTGATCGTAAGTTGATTACTAAGAATATGATTGCTCCTTTGAGTCAGTCAAATAATTCCATGATGTTGAGTAATGCGTATCAGTTTTTGATAGTTATATCATTGAGTTGTCGATAGTCAATATATATTCTAATTCCATCCTTCTTTTTGACAAATATAATAGGTGCTCCGAAAGGTGATATACTAGGTTGAATAGATCCTCGTTCAATTAATTCTTCTAAAGTCTTCTTGAGTTCTTGTAACTCTGGTCCAGATAATTGATAAATTTTCTTGAATGGTGGTTCTGTACTAGGTATTAAGTCAATTCAGTGATCGATACTTCGTTTTGGTGGTAGTCCTTCTGGTAAGTTTATAGAGAATCGGTCTGCGAACTCGGTGATAAGTGGTTGTAAAGATATGTCCAGGCTATTAATGTCTATGTCTATTTCAGTGGTAATTTTAGCAATGTCCTTTTCCATAATAATGCAGCAGTAAACTATGTCATCTTTTTCAAGGTGTTGGTAGAATTTTTTAGCAGAGTAGAGTCAGATCTTGCCGTTTTTTAATTTGGAGACCAATTTGATATCCTTGTTTCAATAAGTAAATTCCATGGTTCTGCTTGGCCAGTCAATGTTAGGATTCTTCTGATCTAGCCAACTCTTTCCGAATACTATACTTGGTCCAAGCATACCTATGATTTCGAAGTTCAATGCATCCTGGTATGATTCGATTGATATTGGGAGATTCTTGGCAGTATGGGTAACTCATTGGGTTCCTCCATCGGCAACTTCTATGATCATTGCTACTTTGCGGGGTGACTTGATTACTTTGAGTTGATCAGCTAGCTGTTTGCTAATAAAATTGCAGGTTGCTCCACTGTCAATCAGTATATTGACTGTTTCATTCTTCATTGTTCCCTTGTAGAAAAGAAGTTCTGTCTTCTTTCTGAGTGATGATAAGGTTCCATGTTCTACTTTTTCTTCTGTATCTTCTACTTTTGTTTCTTCAATAGACCATATATCTGTTGTATCTTCGATTGACCAATCTGTTTTCTTCTCCTTAGTTGATAATTTTATAGCTTTGCATGCTTGTTTGGCTTCTTCTTCTTCCCTTGCTAACTGTTGAATCTGTGGTTTCTTGCTTTCTTCTATACAACTCCAGTATTTCCAGGCATCATCTGCACAGTAGGTTCTGTTTCCATGAGGACAGCATCCATATGGTACTATTCCTTGTACCATCTTCAGGTACCAATGTTCATCTTTAGTAAGTGTAGGTTTCTTTTTGTCTGTCAATCCAAATCCTCCTGCAGCTCATTCGGTTTTCGGAAGTTATTCTATGACTTTGGCTGTTACTAAGTTATCTAGTTTGATGAATATGAATTGTGCTAGCTTGGCTCCTTTGGTAACCCAGTATTTGTGGTGAGCTGATAAGTTGTGAACTGCGAGTATAATTTTGCCAGTATAGTCTGCATCAATAACTCCTGCTTTAATCAAGATTCCTTCCTTGATTTTGCTGCTTTTGTCCAGGATTTGTGTATAAGTTCCAGTTGGTGGCTTTAGGGTGATTCCTGTTTTGATTAGAAAAATTGATCCTGGTGGGATCAGAGCATCTTCGTTTGCATAGATATTATATCCTGCGGAGTTTGCTGTTCCTTTGGTAGGTACTATAGCATCTGGGTGCTTTTTTTGGACTAGGAAGTTGGTTTCGTTGTTGGTTTCTTATATTATGTGTTGAAATTTGATCTTCGAATGTGTGTATTTGGAGTAAAGAGCGCACTGGCTAATGAAGCCAATATGTGTGTATTTATTAATGCTAAATTATGATTAGTCGATACAAACAAAGATCGTCTAAGCCACAATTGAGTGACGTATGATCGATCGTTGATGCATCAATCATTGATAGAAGAGATATAATAAGCTAATAATTTCAACACTCCCCCTGCTTGATATATCTCGATAAAATAAATGAATAAAAAAAAGAATAAAAATAGTGTTCAACTGTATATCACAAATGTCATCTATGAAGTACATTCACTGCAAATTATTATATATAAAATACTACTTGAGTGATAAGAATGACGTGATAAAGAATATAAAATTTTTAAAGAAATAATGTTAGTTACGTAAGCCCATTTTTGTGATCAATGTTTCAAGTCTTGGTCGCGCAAGTGGCTTGGTTAATGCATCAGCTATCATTTCATCTGTCGCCATGTAAACGATATCTATCACCTTTGATTCAACTTTCTCTCGAATAAAGTGAT
>RBNK01002191.1:0-11809 GCA_003990785.1 Endogone sp. FLAS-F59071 | reverse complement strand
AAAAAAAAAAAGAAAAAAAAAAAAAAAAGAAAAAAAAAAAGGGAAAAAAAAAGGGAAAAAAAAAAGGAAAAAAAAAATACTTTGGGTCGACCGCATACGATCCTGAAAATCGGACCCCGCGGCGCTCGCCGCGAGGTTCATGCGGTCGGAGGCTATGGAACCTGTAGACTATGGTATTTCGGCGATGATGATCAGCAAGTTTTATACTGGACAAGGAAAAGAAAAATAAATATATCAACTTACTGCGGGTCGGCGTTCCCGAGGAATATCTGATGATGGTGAAAGAGAGAGACAATATGGTTATATCATTGCCATGTCGTTCATAAAGACTTGAGTCGTCGTGCATCAATTACTACCCTTATCCCACTTTTTTTTTTTTTTTTTTTTTTTTTTTTTTTTTTTTTTTTTTTTTTTTTTTTTCTTTCCCTTTCTCCACCTTTCCTCATTCTCCATCAAAATAAATAAAAGTTTCAGCACACCCGTCGCTGGCGTTCCCGCATTGGACCGCATCTCTTGTAGCTCGTTGAACAGAGCCTCAAAGTTGGCGAGCTGCCGTGCCAGTGCATCTTTGTCCTCTGAATGTACACGCTCCAATTCAGACTTTTCGTCCTCAGCGCGCGACAGTTTCTGGCAGCACAATTGACCACACGATGGCAAGGGTCTAAGTTATTGCAATTTGAAAAACATACAAACAACAACTCACACCCGACATCTAACTCAACACCCCAAGTTGTGCGCACCTGGTTCAGCTCAAACACTTGATCCTGATAGTATTCAATCTGCATCTCAAGCTGCTCTATGCGTGAGCCGGGTATCCGTGGCGGGCCCGGCGCAGCCCCCGGAGTGGCGGCAGCAGCAGAGGGTGGCGTAGCACCGCGGTCGGACTCGAATAACTCACCCAAGCGGGCAATTTCCTCTTCCCGTGTCGTGATCTGCTTGTGGAGGTGTTCAATCTGCGTAGGACGATGAATTCTGATCTTTTTAGATGAGCAGCCCAAAAATTTTATTGAACTCGATGGTTACAAAACGTGGACGCACCTGGCCCTCCATCTTTGCTTGCGTCGCCAACAGATCGTGCTCGCGCTGTTCGAGCTGATGAATACGCTTCTCAGTCGCAACAACGATATCGAAGGTGTGGGCATCCTGTGAGGGGAACCGCCCCACTTGGAGGTCTGCCAAAGGTTCTAGGAGTATCAAATCCATAGAATAGACTTTAAATGAACCAATAAAAAGAGAAATAGAATCGGGAATCGGAATCAAAGAGAGAACGAGAGAATACCTATTGGCACGGCGATGGTGAGGTCGGGCGGTTTGGTTGGGATGTCAGTGCGAACGTAGTTACGTTTCACGCCTGTAAAGAGATGGGTGTGGGAAATGGAGATGAAGAGTGAATTCCACTACAATATTAGCTTATTCGTTCCCTGACTGATTTTTCAAAATCAAGCCTCACGCCACAACCCATCCTTTCCCCATTCACTGTAACTGTATCTCCACTATCTTTGCGATTTCACTCTGCCCGCCCACACTCAAAATTCCCAAACAAAGAAATCTACCTTTTCCGCCCTCCACCGCCTTCAGGAATTCCTCAACCCTCTTGTGTTCACGCTCCACATCGCCGTCCTTGATCGCCAGCGCGCGTAGGTGCTGAGTGTTCACGAATCGCAACCCTTCAATCTCCTCTTCGAGGCTGCGAGTGGCCAATCGGGCGCGGATGCGCTCGGCGTCTAGGCCGTCAGCAGCATGGATCAAGTCGACGTGCAGTTGGTTGTTCTCCTCTGTCAGGTGGTGGATCGTACGGCGGAGGGTATCAAGCTAGGTGATGAAGGGACAAGAGAGAAAGAAGGGAGGCATTCTAGACTACACTCGCATTTCGTGCCAAGGAATGTAATGGAAGATGTATTCACAAGGACGAACCTGTGCTTCCATTTTCCAGCGTTCCTTGGCCACCTTCTCCTGTTCCTTGTGCCAATCCTGTCGCTCGCGCTTTATCTTCTCCGGCTCTCCCGGAACGATCGTACCCCCGGGGCCATTGTCGTGGGAGGACTGAGGGGGTGGGTTGGTAAAACCCGGGTTATTGTCCATGGAGCTGCTGTCAAAGGGGATTGCATGGATGTAAGGTAGAGCAAGTTCTCGCGTGGTTGCAATTTGGGAGGGAGTACACGTGACGACGCGTGACTTGAGCAAAGCTATAAAAGGCGGCAAATCGCGTAAACAAGCAACATCCGTGGACGATGGATACTGCGTTTTTGCTGGATCCTACTTCCCTAGACAGTCCAGCAAGACAAAAAATAGGTGAATTCTTCAAAGCCGTCCAACAGAAGCCAAAATCTATCCATCCTCCCCCTTTCCTGCAGACCGAGGGCAACGCCTCCCACGCAAGCTTCTTTGACCTCTCTATCGACCCAAGGGACCTTTTTGCCTCTTCCTATCACAACCACCACGAGAGGCCTGTGTGTGCCTCCACTCCAAAGACAAACCGCAAGACCGCCGGCCGAAACAAACTGTTTAGCGTTGAGGCTAGCGGTACCTTAAACGCTACACCCGTCACACACGCCGTCACTCCCCACTTTGAGTTCGCCACTACGCCGGCGCCGCACCAGGTGCTGCCAGACACGGACACGGAACAAGATACCCACGACGAAAATAACATTACCGCAGACATCACCGTCAAAAACATCAATTATCGTAATCCTGACAACATCAATCACGAGGAAACTAACAACCCTGTCACCATGGATCCAATCACCCCTGCCTCCAAACCTACCCGACCCCTCAACCCTCGCGTGAACCAGCTCCGTGGTTACACCCCGGGTGGCTATGCCCCGGGTGGCTATATCCCAGGCAGCTATATCGACCCCTTCTCTCCTGGCTCCATGGTCAGCGAGCTCACGCACCATAGAACTCCCGGTCCCCTCCCAATCACGTCCGAAACTCCCGCGGACCTCCGCAACATTCGACAGACTCTTGCTCATGGCGCTTCCCTCACCTTCCTTCCCTCATACGACGATGAGGATAACGACCGCCACCAGATGGAGCTGTTGGCCGACTCGCCTAGGCAAGACGTCCTCGTGCGCAGCGAACACCCAATACCCGCACCGCGAATCCCCGCTGCGCCTCCCGTAGTAGATACCGCCGCTACTGCTGACGTCACGGCCGAATTTGAGACGATAAAGAATCAGATGGACAGCGCCCTGCGTGAGATAACGCTCCGCTCGAGCGACGCCGCTGAGAAGCAGAACCAGGCGCTACGGCGCAACCAGGAGCTGATAGGTATGGTGGCGACGCAAGCGACTGAGATCAGGGAGCTGGAGAAGACGATAGAAGAAGTACAAAAAAAGTACAATAACACACGAGAACAACTAGAGCGCCAGTCAACGGCCCATGAGGAAGCAGTGCGTCGGTGGCAGCGCCAGCCCCAAGGGAGAATCGAGGAACTAGAAGAGACGATTCGACACCTTCGTTCCGAGGTGTCGACGTTGCAGCAGGACAACGAAGACATACGATCACACCGGCACGCGGAGCACTATGAGCGGCAGATGACACAGGAAGAGCTACAGCGGTTACAAAAAGAGCTGGTCGAGCAAGAAGGGCTTATCCAGGGATACCAGGCTGAGAATGAGAAGCTGCTTCGGCAGAACCGAGAGCTGGCGGAGGGAGTGCGCGAGGCCGAACGAAGAATGGCGGGAAAACAGCAAGATCTGAAGGAAGAAGTGGCGAAATTGAAGGCGCAGCTGACAGAAGAACGAGACAGGGCCAGAAGGGGGGAAGAGACACAGAGGGAACTTGAAGGAGTAAAGGTGGAGATGGAAACCTTGAAGGCGGAGAAGCGCGAGCAAGCAGGGATGATCGCGGTACTGGAGAGGGAACTGGCGGAGGCGAAGGCACGGCTGAGGGGAGGTGATAGGGCGGGAGTAGAAGAGGAGCGTGAAAAGGTCGGACACCTGGAACAACAGATCGAGGGGCTCATGAGAGAGCACCAACGGCGTGTGGACGAGCTGGAGCGGATGAAAGAGGAGAGGAAGGAGTGGGAGGAGGCATTGAGCAAAGTGAAGAGGCAGACCGGAACGGGAGCAGGGACGGAAACGGAGCTCGGGGAGCTTAAGGCGGCAGAGATCGAGGTGAGAAGACTTCAGGAGCAGGTGGAAGAGTTAGTGAGGTCAATGGGCGTTGTCGAAGGTGTGGTGGCAGGTCGGTCCAAGAGGGTCAAGGCCTTGTTGGAGGACCTGAGGGCGAGGGACGTGCTGCCCCCTCCCAACGCGCCGCCCGGGACAGCTTCCAAGAGACACCAGCCGTCCATGTGGTCCGAGGTTCCCCTATCCGAGCTCGGCGACGAGGACCCCTTGTGGACGGACCCGCGCCAGGTCCGCGAGCTCCGGCAGCGGCTAGAGCGTGCCGAAATAGAGCGGGTGGACACGCTGGCGAGGCTGCAACGCGATCACGAGGCGGAGGCAGAGAGATTGAGGACGCGATGCAACGAGCTGCAATTAAGGCTAGACAAAGCAGCTGCCGTCGCGATGGCAACCGCCGAGGAGCGGCGTGGCGGTAGTGACAGGCAGGGTGAGATTGACAACCTCAAGGACCGCCTTGCTAAGGCTGAGAATGCCCTACGTAGCAAGAACGACGATGTCCGGCATTATGAGCGCCTATACCTTGACGCTGTTGGTGGGCATCGTGCAACTCTGGACGACAAGCAGCGGCAGCATCAGCCCTTGGAACCCCACGTCCCGGGGGTCGACGACATGCTCAACTCTGCGGGGCTGCGGGAAAATCTGGCCGACGCACAAGCCCGGGTGGTTCTGGAGGGGCGCAAGGTCACGACCTTGCTTAAAGAGAAGCTGGCGCTCACGAATGCGCATGAGCAGCAGACGAAGCAGCTCAAGGTACAGGTACAGCACCTGCAAGAGCAACTTGTGCGCGAGCAGAGGAAGGGGGTGGCAATCAGCGGCGGGACATTGGCGACAGCGAGGGACAGATCTCCGGGGAAGGACAGAGATATGCCAAATCAGTCGACCGGAGGGGCGACAGCGACACCAACCAAGGGGGGGGCGGAGGTGAGGCAGCTCAAGGCCAAACTAACCAGGCTGGAGGCCGAGACGAAGGAGCTGCAGCAGAAGGTGGCGCGGGACGAGGCGATTCGGCTAATGATCGGGGAAGACGTGATCGGGCGGATCCTGGTAGAGAAGAACCCAGGACCCGATGGGGAGAAGAGGAAGAGACGGAGTAAGCCTGACGGCGCGAACGGCGCGGCAGGCGGAGAACCTGACCTGGATGTAGCAATTGCGGATCTGATAGGCAGTGGCGACGTTGGCGGCAAGGAGAACGTGGTGTCGGCAGAGAGGGAGGTTTTATATGCTGCCGACTTGAAAGCCAAGGAGCAGACTCCGGGACTTGGGCGATCCGTGACGGCCGGCGGAACGAAACGCACTGGATCCGCGTTCACGACAGACAAGGCAAAGACCCCCACGACGGCACAGTGCGATCACGGGCCGGGGCAGGACGATGACCCGACGATGGTCCTGCTGAACTTGATCTCGGGCCTGCGCGCCGAGAATTCGGCGCTCAGGTCCCGCGCGGCGGACGCACGGGGGGAGGAGGAAGCGCTATATGTGACCGGCGGTGGCGACTCTGCAGCACTCACGCAGCAGATCTCCAAGTTGACAGCATACATTCAGGAGATGGAGGAGCGATTTACACATCGGGAGGCGGAGCTGAGTCGGATGGTGGAGCAAGCGAGGCGCTCGGGGCGGGAGGAGCTCGATGGGTGGAAGCGGAGGTGGGAGGGCGTGGTAGAGAAGAAGTTTAAAGAGGGGGAACGGTTTCGGGAGGAGGTAGACAAGGCACTGAGAGAGGTGGAGGGGGTCGTAGCAGGAGAGGGGGCCGGGGTGGAGAGAGAGAAACGGAAGTGAGAGGTGGCCGGAGAGAGGAACGAAAGTGAGAGTGTATATAAATGAGTGCAGATTATTTATTATTGGTCTTAGAAAGAAACGAGCTCTTTGTGCTTTTCGTTTCTCTTGGATTGTGTTTCGCTTATGGACATTGGGCTTCTGTTGTCCCACTTTTGAGTCTCCTTGCCATTTGATTTCGTTTTTGTTGCTCGTTTTATTATTATTTTATTCGGACGCTTCTTGTTCCTTTGGCCTTGATTCGACAGAATCATCTTGTCGCTGTTCGGTACGCTTTATACAAAGTCAATGACATTCACAGAAGTTTCTCATGTAATATACGGTTATGTTTTGGTTGGATCGCAACAAGGAGCGGATTTCATTGATGGTAAGACACGCTTAACGCACTCGTGAAGTTGTGGAGGTTTTTTTTTTTTTTTTTTTTTTTTTTTTTTTTTTTTTTTTTTTTTTTTTTTTTTTTTTTTTTTTTTTTTTCCCTTATCTCATTTTATTAATCTCGGATCCGATGACATTGAGCATTTGATAAGTTTTTATCAATCGTCTAAATCAATCCCTCCGCCACCAGCTTCTCCAACTCTGAGAAGAAGCGACATGTTGGGAAACCGACCTATAAAAAGGAAAGTAAAGGGGGATACTTAATGAATATCACAACACATTTTATTTTTGGGAATTTTATTGTAAATATCAAAGAGGGAAAAGGAGCGTCCCGGGAGCCTACCACATTCCAATAGTCACCGTCAATCCGCGAGATGAAGCACGATGCTAGGCCTTGGATCCCGTATGCGCCTGCTTTGTCGAGTGGCTCGCCCGTGCGAACATCTAATGAAAGCGGGGGAAGGGAATCCAGGTTTTATATATATATAGTTTTAGATCCGTTTCACCATTGTCGGCTCAAAGATCCATCTGATTGTACTTTATACGCCTTACTCACACGCCTCCAGCACCTCATCGCTCACGTCAGCGAACACCACCTCCGTATCCACCACCACCACCTTGGTCCGCCAAGATCCGCGGCGGTCTGGCAGCACCATCGCTACGGCCGTGAGTACCAAGTGCGACCGGCCACGAAGCAATTGGAGCATGCGCAGGGCGTCCGCGGGATCGCGCGGCTTCTCCAGGATCGTCGATTCGAGCACGACGATGGTGTCGGCGCCGATGACGAGATCGGCAGGATCGGTGGGCTGTGATGATTTTTAGGAGATGATTGATGTGTTTACATATATTTTTGCCATGTAAGATAGAGGAATAATGGGTGCGGACATATTTGTATGTGTATGTATTTGTGTTTCGCCGTACCATCAACCTCTCAAAGACTTCCAAGCCCTTCCGGAGCGCGGTCTCGGATACGTAGTCACGCGGATGGGCAAAGGTCGATTTGTCCAGTGTTTCGGGGAAGGTGCTCGGGATGACCGTAAAGTCCAGGCCCTGATGGTGATGTCGAAACATAAATAAAACCAATTATCAGAAAAACGATTGATTCCGAGGGAGATGATGATTTGGCGAATGTGGAAAGACAATGGGTTGGGATTCGCAACTTGCCAGGTTGGCGAGTATCTCCTTTCGACGCAGAGAGCCCGACGCGAGGATTATGCGTTTATCGCGTAGGCTACGGAGCGAAGGGACGTCCAGGCGCATTAGGCGGAATATGTAGGTTGAATACGTGAAGGAAGTGAGAAAGAAGAAGAGGAAGAATGATGCAGGACAGTCTTGCTCACGTGGCGAGGGACTGGTTCGGACTGCTACTTTAGTCTACGTCAACAACTTTTTCCCCGCCTCGCAACTCGCAACTCGCAACTCGCAACTCGCAAACCGCAAACCGCCATGAGTAACGCTACCCAGCGCAAGAAACCCACCAATGTCACATCCGATGCATCCGACGCATCCGACGTCGACCCGCCGCGAGACGCGGTGCCCAAGGCCAAGAAGGCCAGCCTCGTATATTTAGTCTTCCAGGTGCTTGCTTGGGGCGCCGTCCTGGCTCTCGTGTCCTCGTACCTGGTGACGGAGACTTGGACCTGGGGATACAAGGGCAAGTACACCAACCTAAAGACATACGTTCCGGTGAGTTTTCTCTTTATTTATTTTTTTCCCTCGGCTGGTATTAATTTGGAGTTGGTTCCCTCGTTTGGTTCAGTGTCTACCGTGTCTCAAACCGTCTGCTCTCCTCATCACAACCCTTCTTCTCCACAATACTATAGGCACAGGAGCTCGTATTTTCGGAGGAGCAGCTCAAGGCATATGACGGAACGAATCCGGATTTGCCTATTTATATTGCTATCGAGTAAGGACGAGTGTTAATTGTCTGTCTGTCTGTCTGTCTGATTGTCTAGATGTGATTAATATTTTAACCATCTATTCTTGCATTCTAACTAATGTCACTCTTATCATTCCTCCACTTCCACAGCGGCGACGTTTTTGACGTATCCGGGGGCCGCTCTTATTACGGCCCGGTACGTGTTGACTTGATCATGCCGTTCTTTCATTCTCTCGACCACGCCTCCTCACACCACATTCTGTCTTTCCCATTGTTATCCCAGGGTGGCGGCTACCACCACTTTGCCGGTCGTGATGCCGCGCGCGCCTTTGTCACCGGTTGCTTTGCAACCCACCTGACGCATGACCTGCGCGGACTGAGCCCAGAGGAGCTCAAGGTATTGATTCACTTCCTCTCCTTCAATCCCCTTCTCCCCTCCAGCCTCACTTACTCACCTGCCATCCCAACGCCAGACCGTGGCCCATTGGAAAGGCTTCTACAATGACCACCACAAGTACATCAAAGTCGGCACCGTGATGCATGCGCCCATCGATCCGGCTTCACCGATTCCAGAGCCGTGCAATCAGGCCTCACCACAGAAGCCAGCATCAAGCTGAACGGGTGGCGCGCGTACGTATTTATTTAGATACGAAAAAGTAAAAACCAGGCAAATGGAGGGAGAATGTATCTTGTAACCGAAACAAGGGCTCTATGCGTCGTTTTTTTTTTTTTTTTTTTTTTAAAAAAAAAAAAAAAAAAAAAAAAAAAAAAAAATTTACCTTTTTTTTTAAAAAAAAAAGGGAAATGTTTTTTTTTTTTTTTTTTTTTTTTTAAAAAAAAAAAAAAAAAAAAAAAAGAAATAAACATGTCACCTTTGTATGAATAATGAAAGTTTTAGTGTCACATAAAAAGTATATATATTCCGCTTTAAATTGACCATTTTTTTTATGAACATTGCGTGTTTGTCATCCACAAACCATTCCCATCTCTACTATATCGTTCATTACCTGCTATCCTCAAACCAAAAAAGAAACGACACTAGCGTCTATTATTAATAATATTTCGCTCAAAAGCGACAGCAATCGTCTCTCCCACTACAACATCAGATTTTCCGGGTTCGCTACATAATACCCCACTCTGTCCAAGAACTTATCCGCTACCCCCTTGTCCACCGCCCCTCCTACAATCCCCATCTTCACTGACACGACTTGGTGCCCTGGCTCGACAGCCCCACGTAACCTACGCTCGACCTCCACGGCCGCCGTCTGGAGCGCAGCGGGCTTGGGCAGCTCGCCAGCGAGATACGAGATTAAGTCGAGATCATCCGCAGTAGAAGGGGTGGTCTTTTTTGCGGGGCTATTGGTGGAATGGTCCGGGTGAGCGGCGCCGATGGCGAGGGTGCCAGCCTGAGGGGAAATGCTGATGGCGGGGGCGGAACTTATCAGCCGAATGTTGCGTCCGAAAAAAAACAAACCAGATCCCACCATTGTACATTAAAACATTCACATCCTTTCCCGCATCATTCTTCACAACACCACAGCAAACGACACGACACGACACGCACCTGAACGACCCACCCCGGTACTCCTCGGGTATTAGTCTGCCCTTCTTCGCCCTCGCCGCCAGCTCCCTGATCGCCTCCGATGTGGCCCCGGCGCCCCCTATAATGGGGGTGATGGGCCCCGCTGGGGCGGCGGCGGGTACGGCAATCTCTCCTAGAAGCTCAGCAAAGTCGGCGTCGATAGAGGAGACGGTGTGGCGCCCACTGGCGGCGGGTACGTCTTGAAGGGCGAGAAAGGCGGCACGAACAAAGAAGTCATCGAGGGAGACATGGGCGTTGAATTGTTCTGGATGATGCAAAAAAAAAAAAAAGGGAGAGGTATGGAAAATGATTCAGCCAGAGATTTCACACGTGATATCACTCTTTGGAAAATTTCACCATCCATTAGCTACAAGCCTGATACCCTATATCCAAACAACCCAGCAACCAATGCCCACCGTTCAATTCGCGCTTGAATTTGACCAATTCGTCGACCACAATGTCCTTTTGCACGTATTGCGGCACCGTCGGCTTGCTGGCAGCTTTCTTTCCTGATGGCGCCTGGGTGGCCGCCGGGGCAGGCTCAGCCTATCGAGGTGGAAATTAAGATGAGAACAGCAACTTGTAATCTCTAACATTCACATTTACTTTGCAGAAAGTTTTGCCAAAGGCAAACCTCACCTTCTTGGCCAATACCACCTGCGCCGGCGCTGCCGACTTCGTTGGCGGAGGCATCGGCCTCGGCTGGATCTTGCCCAGGAACGCAAGCACGTCGCCCTTGAGAATGCGCCCGCCTGGTCCCGAGCCGGTGATCTGTGACGGGTCTGCGATGTGATGCCGCGTGATCAGACTGAGCACAGCGGGAGAGAGCGGCTTGGCAAGGTCGCTTGTCGATATCCCATGAGAGGAGGAGGCTGGAGGCGGGGTGGCGGGTTTTGCGGGAGCAGCAGCGGGTTTGGATTCGGCTGGTGGGGGGGGGGAAGGGAGGATGTTAGACAATCGTGCAGAGCCGTTATACCGTTAATGCTAATAGTGGACGCTCGAAAAACAGAAAAGATGATGTGTTACCGGGCTTGGGCTTTTCTGCGGCGGGAGCCGGGGTCTCCTCATCCTTGGGGACCTCAATGTTACTGAGGTCGTCACCTTCCTCGGCCAGTAGCGCAATCAACGAATTGACAGGCACCTTCTTACCCTCGCCGACCTACATTTCCAAGTTAAACGTGAGCCTCTAAATAATCGTGCCACATGTTTGAGTGACCCTCTATGAATGCATCACGAAACTCACCAAAATCTTTGCTAGAATACCGTCCTCATTCGCCTCGACGTCGATCTGTGCCTTGTCCGTCTCGACCTCAAGGAGGACGTCACCAGTTACGATATTGTCGCCTATAAAATATATAAAATAAAGGGGAAAAAAAAAAAAAAAAAAAAAGAAAAAAAAAAAAAAAAAAAAAAAAAAAAAGATTGTCAATTATTGGTTTTCGATTCGCGTCATGAAGCACAGCATAGACTCTGCTGTAGTTTTTCAAGTACCTTCATTCTTTTTCCAGCGTGTGATCGTGCCCTCGGTCATGGTGGGAGACATGGCGGGCATGTTGAACTTTGTGATCGCCTGCCGACTCTGCGAGGTGTGAAGTTCTAGAACGGAGGGAGGAGAGGGAAATGTTGTGGGGGGGTGTGAGGAACTTTTTTTTGCTATTCCGCCCTGCGGACAAGGTATTCCACACAGAATATAAGGTGGTTGCAATACCGGCGACATGGCGCGCGACGACGGACCTCGCGACCAGACGGTTGATCGACTGGGCGGCACGATACATGAAGTATTTTGCAGGCAAAAAAGTCGGTCGTGCCAAGTGTTTTTTTTTTTTTATATTTATTTTCTCTCTCTCTCTCTCTTCCGTCCGAGGAGGAGCTTATATGTCTCGTTGAGTCGATAGGGTGGGCAGGACACTTGAGCCAAAAAAAAGACGCGAAGAAGCAGTTGCGAAAGAGTTATCTCCGGAGGGAAGGTTTTGGTGACTCGCAAAATATTGTGACGGCCACAAAGTGGACGAGGAAAGGAAGGGATCGATTGATTACATTTCGTTATCAGGCGAATATCTACTTCCAAAA
>RBNK01002190.1:0-11809 GCA_003990785.1 Endogone sp. FLAS-F59071 | reverse complement strand
TCTCTAGCCCCTGAAAATAACATAGCTGCTCCTGAAATCTCCAAAGACTCTGAGGATGTTGCTATGCTACAAATAATTCAGACTGCCACTGTATCTTTTGACTTTTATAAGAATAATGAAATTAGCAATTACACTGACTATAAAGGTAACTTTACTATACCACAGGAGGTCACCAACCTCCCTGCTGTCACTGACCTCCTTGCTGTCATCAACCTCTCTACTGTCACTGATCTCTCTACTGTCACTGACCTCTCTGCTATCACTGACCTTCCTGAAATCAGCAATTTTACCCTAATTTTAGAAATCACAGTCTAATTTGTCTATGAAGATCTTGATCTGCAATTCTATAGTAATTTTTGATGTATTATTATTATATTCAATACTATCCTTCAAGTTTTATATAAATACCCTCTTTATTTTTATTTAATAAATCTTTGCCTGAGCTTGAGCTCAAATACAAAGTCTAAGATCCAAATAAAACTAGTAAAGAAAGTATTTGTTTAGTAATTTTCAAACTGAGATATATTGAGATATATTGCTTTTAAACATTGACAGATTAACTTGATTGTTGATATACATCTAAAAACTTACTATCCTTTGCTTCTTATAAGACATATAACCCTTTTAAATTTTGAGTATTATTCCCCTTACATCTTACCTTATATACTTTCTGATCCCCTACATATATAGAATTTAGCCTAGTTACTGGTTCCTAATTGAGCCTTTTAATCTTCCATATTTTGCTAATCCCAGAGTCTCATCCTCACATTTTGGTACCTAATGTAGAGGGGTAATATTTTATTTTCATTGAAGACCTACCCTTGTGATATATTTTTACTACTATGACAACCTTGGAGAAGAACATTATAGTAGAGTATCCCTAGTGGAAGACAGCACTATAGTTCAAGACAGACTATCTGGAATTACTACTGAGACTTGTATGAATACTAATAAGGAGATACTATTGAAGGCTATCTCAAGAATTAGATCATTTAGATATATTAATCAAGACTATTGGACTTACTATTACCTATAAGTATATACCTCTAGGATTACATACTACTATTGCAAACATATCTGATGAAAGTAATAGAATAGCAAGCATCTATTATAAAGAACTAGAAGTACCTATCTAGAATTGGACTAACAATTTCAAAATCAAAGAATTATTTAATACCTTTCAAGAACCTGAAGAATATTATAATACTGATATATTATTCTTACTACCCATCTTTTTAGAATATGTCTCACTAAGTTAATTCTCAAGTTCACTGAGGAATTGGAGCTGTTTGCAGCAGCCAGATCATTGACACTAGTACAGAAAGAACTTGTATTGGTAGCCACTCTTAGAGGACTAGCTAAGGTATAATATAATGCAGCAATTGTAAATAGAACAATTGCAGCAGCACTAACTGATGATACAACAATTAGAGCTATATATACCTGGTTAACAAATACCTACTATACCACCAAAATTCAGCAATAGTTAAGAGATCAGATACTTGTCACTATGCAAGGACAGAATGAGTCACCAATGAAGTTCTATACCAAGATTCAAGACATGATCGAACAAGCAGGATATGATACCACAGTTAGAGATCAAGTAGCAGAATCATTATTTATACTAGGCATTTAGGTAAAAGTAGCTCTTGCTATTCGGTTAATACCAACAGTTCTAGACTTAGTAGGAAAGGTAAATTATACTCAATGATATTGGCTTACAAAAAACTTTAGACAAAATATCTATAAGCAAATAATAGCACCAAGCTTCAGAAGAAAAGAAACAGCTGAAATTGCAACTCTACCAACTACTGTTACAGTCAAACCAGTACTGACTGATAAAGATATTGATGAACTTACTGTCAAGTTTACCTAAATAGAAGCTCACTTGTCCAACATTGAAAAAAGGCAATGGCAGTCAAGATATCAGCAATAGATATATAGCACCCAACCAATAGACTAAAGGAATAATAGAAATGAAAATAACTATAATCATTTCCTTATATGCTTCTAATATGGAGAAGAAGGATATATGGCTAGAAACTGCTAATCTGAGACAAACTATTAAGCAACACCAAGTAATCAGCAGCAAAAATACCAGCAAGATCACTAATAAAGCTGTCAACAGAATAGAATGCTTCTAGTATATATACTGACCTTACAAGTATATAAAGTATTTAAAAATAGTGAAAAGAAGATAAAGATATCCAAATACTACCTGCAGTTCTAGCAAGGAAGCAAGAACCAGCTGCTAAGAAACTATATAACTAAGCTGAAGGATCAAAGAAAGACAAGGAATCTGATGTAGTGATCAAACAAAAGAAGCCTTTAGTTATTTATGAGACCCCAGATTTTAACAAGTTTGAAAAACCTTATCAAGATCAACCAATATCCAAAAGTCCAAGCTATGAACCTCGAACACACTATATCAAAATATACCATTATGATGCCTAGTAAGACTTGAAGGACTGACAAGTCAGCATGACATTCATATAAGCTGCAGAACTCAACTCAACTATCAAGACACAGATTTGTAAAGGACTAAGTGAAGCCAAACCAGGATTCAAAGTCATTGAAATCAACCAAGTACAACTAGCCAAAGAGAAAATTAATAAAGAAGATATCAGAAAAGCCTCTACCATCACTATATACACTATTACTACATACATTATTAAATCATAGCTATTTGAAGCAATCATTGACTCAGGAGCTGGAGGATGTATCATCACAAAGAAAGCACTTAACAGATTAGAATGGGGAATTGAACAGCCCACCACCCTTGGATTCATAACATCAAGTAGCAAATATGCAGTACGTCTTGACAAGATGAAGGATGTACCCATCAGATTTAGAGACTTGACTATTCTAGTCACCATGCTTGTTATTGACATACAGATCTATGATATCATCTTAGGAAATGAATGGTTAGAGAAAGCTCAAACAGTCATTAATATCTTTAGAGAATATATGAAAATAACCTACCAAGGAAGAATTATCGCTATACTCATTAATATTTAGAAAGGAGTATAACTAGAAGTAGAAGACATTACCAATGAAGCAAACCAAGTGATAGTCTTACAACCAAAGAAGGATAATAACCCTAAAGATACCACCAAGAATACAAATTAACTATTAATAATATAAGCAGAAGATATTACAGAATTTGAAGACACTGATGATAATGAACAAGCCTACAATGGATACTGACAACTCTTCAAGAAGGAGAAGAATCAGCTTATCAACTGGAACATACAACACCAGTATTGCTTCTTCTGCGAGGAAAGAATTTATTATATAGAACAAATGTACAGTTGCCTAGATATTAAAAGAATCCTATAAGGAGAAACTTTTCAGCAACATCTGCCTACTAACCTAAGAAAAGTAAGAAGGATTCCCTCTGTCAAGAGATAGCAGATACCAAACCTACCACAAGGACTATACTCTAGATAAAATCTATACTTTTTCAAAAACAGAATATATCTGAGATATTTGCAAAGAACAAGTACCAAATGTCAGAAAATTATATTTCTTTAGAAATCATAATGACTTTCAGAACAAGTACTAGGACAAATGAAATATCAGAGATATGTAGACTATTGCAACCAGAACAGAATATGAAGGTAAGAACTTTGACTATAAGTATTATAAAATCTTCCATAAAGATTAAGACCATCAACACCCTTACCAACATATTAAAGATGTAACTAATGTAATTGTAAATGCCTAATAAACTAATAAGGAGTTACCTCTACCTCAATATGCAACTGAAGGATCAGCTGGCCTTGATCTATACACCCCCTGCAATATCTTATTACTACTAGAAGAAAGCACTATTATTGACACCGGATTTGCATTAAATATACTAGAAGGATACTTTAGAATAGTGAAACCATAAAGCTCTCTAGCCAAAGCAGAACTTACTACCAATGCAAGAGTAATTGATTAGGACTATACAGATACTATCCAAGTAATTATTGTTAACCAAAACCATACCACTTAGATGGAGCTAGAAAAAGGAGACTGAGTTGTACAAATGATCATCTTACTATACACCACCATGACTCTCAAGGAAGAATACTCAAACCTTACTAGAATAACTACCAAAGGAGAAGGAGGATTTGGTTCAACTGGAATTAATATAGCTATCATTCACTACAAGAGTATATTAGCCAACAGAAAAGAGGAAGGACAGAATGATTAACTAACTGTTAAGATTAACAAAGAACTAGAGGAAGATCAGAAACAGGAGATAAAAGCAATCATTCTATCAAATCAAGATATCTTTATAACCAGTCTGAAAAATACTATAGAAACCAACCTGAAATACTAGTATCATATTGATACAGATGATCAGGAACCAATCAAGAAAGCTGCTTACTAACTGAACCCAAGTTACTGAAGATAGATAAAAGAAGAAATCATATACCTGGAATAAGACAGAGTTATAGTCAAATCAAACAGCCCTTGGGGATTTTCCATTATCATTATACTAAAGAAGAAGATCATCATTAACAAAGATGAAACTAGAATCAAGAAAATAGTACTAAGAATGTATATGGACTTTTGAATGCTTAATGCCATCACCAAGAAGAATGCATTTCTAATACTAAGGATTAATAATTTATTAGACCTTATTGAATAAGAATCAATATACTTTTCAAGCTTTGACTTGTATGCCAGATATTACTAGATCACTTTAACCTCTAAAGTAAGTGAATGAGCAGCCTTTGTAATACTAGATAGATACTATTAGTACATACATATATCTTTTAAATTATACAATATATTAGTAACCTTTCAAGTAGTAATGACAGATATCTTTAGAAACATAATTGGCAAGAACATAACAATGTATATTAATGAAATATAGCTCTATTCACCCAACTGGCTAAGCTATCTTTAAAGAATTATAGAAGTATTCAGCTGACTTCACAATAATAGATTTCAGCTCAAGGCTAAGAAATACACTATTGGAGTAATAGAAATGAAATACTTAGGATTTATCATAACCACAGATAGACTCAGAACTGATCTTGACAAAACCAAGGAGATCCAAACCTACCTAACTCCAACCAATATATCTGAAATATAAGTCTTTTTAAGACTAGCATCATTCTACTAAAAGTTTGTTAAAGACTTTTCTACAACCACAAGACCCCTATATGAGCCACTTAAGAAAAGAACAGCATTTGAGTTTGAAAATTCTTAACAGTTAGCAATAGAACAGCTGAAGAAAGTACTAGTAACCACACTAGTACTCAAAAGATCAGACTGGGAAAAACTATTTACCTTATACACTGATGGATTAGCAAGAGGACTTAGAGCAATACTCATGCAATTTAATGATCAAAACAATGAACCAGTAATTGCCTATACCAGTAAAGGAATCAACTCTATACAAGCCAACTATGAAGCAATCAAGTTAGAATGTTTGGTAGTGACATGGGCAATTAAATACTTTTGCCATTACCTTATCGGTTAAAAGTTCACCCTAGTCACTGATTACACTGTACTCAAATAGTTATTTAACAAAGTTCAGCTAACTGGAAGCTATATATAATGGATTATAAGACTACAGGAATATGACTTTAACATTCAGCATAAGCCTAGGAAGAAATATCAGCATGCTGACACCTTATCAAGATTATTAAGAAGAGAGACATCACCCAAAGAAAAGACTCTGCACTTTCAATAAATAAAGAAATCTACTATCAGTTGGTGATATACTTAGGAAATGGAAAAATACTACCAATAGCCAATGAAGAAAGAAAGAGACTTATACTTAGGAGTCAACAAAACTTTGAATATCGAAATAAAGAACTTTATAAAATATCACAAACTGACAAAGAGTATCAACATATAGTTATCCTGACACACTATATAAAGAATATTTTATCAGCAGTATATGATTATCACTTATCAGAATACTAAAGAATCAAATACACCTATCAGCAAATAGCAAAAATTTACTAGTAACCTCAAATGTAGAAAGATGTATAACATCATATTAAGATATATAATATTTGCCAAAAACAGAAGATAAACAAGGACTTTGTACCTCAGTAGCCAAGCATCATCCTGAATGCCCCCTTTGAATATATCAGAATCAACATAATAGGACTTTTACCAAGGACCCTTACTAGAAAGAAATATATTATTGTCACAATAGATTGGCTTACTAAATGGCCAAAAGTAGAATCCTTGAAGACATTAGACATATATACAATATCTAAATTTATTTATAAAAGAATTATCTGCTAGCATAGAATACTTCAACAAATTATATTAAACCGAGAATTAGAATTTTGCAATGACTTAGTTAGGGAACTCACTCAAATATATTGAATTTAATATATCAGGACAACTACCTACTACTTTCAAGGAAATAAACTCATTAAGTAAATAAACCAGACCATTAAGAATACTCTCTCAAAAATAACTATAACATATAAAGATTGGGATTTTTGGTTACCATCAGCACTATTTGCAATCAGATATGTACTGCAAAAGACTATGACCTTCAGCCCTTTTGAACTAGTCTATAGAAGATTGCCAAATAGAGGAGTACCTACTGCTAATATATAAGAATCTCACAAAGAATGAATTTAAAGTCTAATGACATATAATATGGAATAACTAAAATGAATCAGAAACAAGGTACAGAAGTTTATTCAAAGAGTACAAGATTGACAAAAGTATAAGAACCCCCTAGTTAAAGTCTTGAATATTAGAGATGAAATTCTAATCTATTAGAATATAGTGGAATCGAACTGATTAGCAAAGCTTGAACCCAAATGAGAAGGACCTTACTATATTTAAGATATGAAGAGAATATCAATCTGGATCCAGAACCTAAATAGAACAATTCAGCCTACTCCAATTCACTACCAGAAAATTAAATAATATTATCAATAAGGATAATTTATTTACTATCAGGAGATGATGCTTATAAATAGAGGAGTAATGAGAGGAAATATATATTTTAACCTCAGTAACTACCATCAAATATTCTATATCAAGACAATATCATCTATAAGGAATTCCACCAATAAGAAACCAAGACTATATACTAGGGAAAACAATGTAAGAAGGACCTGACCACTTTCTCTAGACATATTTGACATAACCAATATGATTTGGCAAGTACTCTTATATTGAGATATAAAACTATAGGCCCCCATTGAGGTTGATTATATAGAAGACCTCTTGGATATGGTGGATATAATATATAACAATATAGAGCACTTTGCAGAAGTATAGAGTATGTTCTACTTCAAGTCCTACTACTAATTAGGATATACATTAGATATAACCATAGATGCTCTAGAACTATTGAATCTCGGTTTCAATAAGAATGAAAGGAAACTTAGATCAAGAACATATCAAGTCTTTAAGTACTAGCCAACAGTAGTACTATATTTGGGAAAACTAAGCTTCAAGCACTGGAGCTAAATGAAGATCAGCTAGTGCTTAGATATTCTTAACACTCTTTTAGAGAACTTCGACCTAGAGGAAGCCTCCTTATCCTCTGAGGATAATGACACTGCTACTCAGAATGACAAAGAATCTATACTTAATAGAGCTAATATATTTGACAATTTCGAAGTATTCGAACTTACTGATCTCAATGAACCCACTAACCTAGAAGTTATAGCCCTTGACTTTGATACCATAATCTCTGACAATCTGATATTCAAAGCCCCTGAATTTGATGATGCTGTAACAAACTCACAAGTTGTCCTTCTAGTCTCCGAAACTAGTAACAATGATCTACCTCTAGCCTCTGAAAATAATGTAGTCACTCCCAAAATCTCTAAAGACCCTGAGAACATTGCTATGCTACAAATGATTCAGACTGCCTCTGTATCTTCTAACTTTCATAAAAATGATGAAATTAGCAATTACACTAACTATAAGGGCAACCTTACTATACTACAAGAGGTTACCAACCTTCCTACTATCACTGACCTCCCTGCTATCACCAACCTTCCTGCTGTTACTGACCTCTCTACTGTCACCAACCTCCCTGCTATCACCAACCTCTCTGAAATCAGTGATTTCATCCTAATTTCAGAAATTACAGTCTAATTTGTCTATGAAGATCTTGATCTGCAATTTCTTAATAATTTCTAATGTATTATTATTATATTTAATACTATCTCTTAAGTTTTGTATAAATACCCTCTTTATTTTCATTCAATAAATCTTTGCCTGAGCTTAAGCCTAAATACAAAGTCTAAGATCTGAATGAAACTAGTAAAGAAAGTATTTACTTAGTGATTTTCAAGCTGAGATACATTGAGATATATTGCTTTTAAACATTGATAGATTAACTTGATTGTTGATATATATCTAAGAACTTACTATCCTTTATACCTTATAAGATATATAACCCTTTTGAATTTTGAGTATTATTCCCCTTACATCTTACCTTATATACTCTCTGATCCCCTCTATATATGAAACTTAACCCAGCTACTAATTCCCAATTAAGCTCTTTAATCTTCTATATTCTGCCAATCTCAGAGTCTTGTTCTCACACTAGTTAGAACAGCTTGTAAACAGCCTAAGAACAGTCTACAAGTATGGATGCTAGTTATAGATTATAAACTGAAAATAGTTTCCTAATATGTTCACCAATAATAGTTTATAGTCTTCTGTGTTTGTAGCTATTTTGTTCATAGCTCTTAGTAAAATAGTTCGCAGCTCTTAGTAAAATAGTTCATGGATTAATTAACCATTTTTCTAATATATATCTCTAATAAATAATTCATATTGTCTTCTTAAGGTTGCTTGTATTGATATATCTTTATAAAGTCTATTTGCAAAGTTCACTAGCTTTTGAAGTCCATCTATATCTTTCATTATTGTGATTGTCTTCATTCCTTCTTGATATTATAGTATTTTTGCTTATTTGTATAGATGTTTAGTATTACTCCAAGTATATTGCAAGTATTCTAAAAGAATTAAGCATTAATAAAATATTTATAGGATATGTTCCTCAAATATTGATTATGTTATAATTATAATAACACTGAATGTTCATTGTATTAAGTACTGATATATTGTTGCTACTACTAGAGTTGTATCTTGCTATATCTAAGGTTTTCCAAGTAGGTTTTATATTAAGAATAGTTTTTCATTACTACTACTACTAAGTTGTAAGAGGATTTCTTTAGAACTGCCTATGAGAAAGCATTTGATGATACTAATCTACATTGGACTTAGGAATCTCTAAGTATGTTATATAGTTTCTAAGGTATTGAAAGTACTTTATTTCTTGGTAAGATTATTAATTATGAATTTCAGACTTATAGTCTTTAATACTTTTGATATATATAGAAGGGAGATAATATCTTTAGCTTTTAAAGAGATCTTGAATATGCACTGCTATTGAACTTATTTCAAATGATTGTGAGAATAGTGCAGAACATTAATTTATTAAGTCTACAACTATCTGTATTATGCAAAGCCTCTTAAGGTTCTGGCTTTTATAAAGAGTTATATAATGTCAATATATTGTATATATAAGAGATTGTTAAGAGAGGAATTGATAAGACATCATAGAACTGATTGAACTGATTGATGTTTATTGAATAAAAAATTTGAGAGATATTTATATAAAATTGAAAAACTTATTATAGTATAAGCCTGATAATATAAGTTAACTATATATCTTTAATATCAGCAATGTTTATAATTTAGATGGTATTAATAATTTTAGTAGTGTTGATAATTTTGGTAGTGTTGATTTCAGCAGTATTGATAGTATTAGCAGTATTGATTTTGGCAGTGTTGATAGTATCAGCAGTGTTGATTTCTTTTTCTATATCCAATCCAGATATAGAAGTATCAGTTCTACTTCTGGATAGTTGTTATCTGCTGTGTTTTGAATAACTAGAATGTTCTAAGTAGTACTGTAGTACAGTAATAGTTATTTGTAATATCTAATAATATCACTCTTATACTCAATAACACTAAGGGTCTTAATATTACTGAGGTTATATGACTGTGATCAAAATTTTTATTATTACTAAATGTTCTATTATAATATATTATTATATTTAGAATATTCTAAGTCTTCTATTACTATTTAAATATATTTTACCTATTTCTAAAAAATCTCCAGATATAGAATAAATAAGAATATAGTTGAGTATAAAGATGTTAGATATAGATAGTAGATTTCAAATTTATAATATTAGTAAGTATTATAAGCTTTGTTTTAAAAACTTTAAAAAGATAAGTAAGTTAATAGATAAATATATAATTTGTATAAATAGTAAAAAAATGAAAGAAAACTATAATCTTCTAATAATCAAAATTATTTAATGAAGTTAAACTATATTATTAATATTTTTTTCAAAAATCAGTAAAGAAATCTTTATAATAATATAATGTGATGGCTGACCCCCAAATTGACTGATTTTTGTGAATTTATACTACACTTACTATAACACTTTGTCCCCTTCCTTTTATTTCAGCACGATGCCTTTTATTTCAGCACAACGCCTTTTATTTCAGCACAATGCCTTTTATTTTGGCAAAAGAGTCACTATGTATTCTTCACAATGATTGGATTATATTTTCATAAGTGAAGTCTTTATTAGTTGTTCTTTAGCTTCTCAAATTTGTATAAATACCCCCTCTATTTTTATCTAAATAAATCAGTTTGCACAAAGTCTTGGAATATCTCAATATCAGTCATAGTAAAGCCTAAAGAGTATAGTACAAAGCTGTAGTAAGGATATGCAAAGGGAGATATTGTATCTAACACTCTGAGCATTCTCAACAAATGAACGACCAGTTATTAGTATATTTGTCACAATAATTGATCTTATTACTAACTCTTTTTATATAATTATTTTCAATTATAAATAAAATTTTAAAATTAATAGTAGTCTTATTGAAACTAATTAATAGTTTTATTCAAAAAAGTAAATTTCAGTTTTAGATTTTGCAATTTATTATAAAGATAAAAATAATATTCAGCAAATAAGATATATAAATTTTTAATCAAAAATTCTTAGTTATGATATATTGTAGCAAATGTACTAATAATCAGTTATTTATGCATTGAGAATACTCAGAATTATAAATATGATATCTCCATTTGCATATCCTTACTACTGTTGAAATTTGATCTTCGAATGTATGTGTTTAGAGTAAAGAGCGCACTGGCTAATGAAGCCAATATGCGTGTATTTATTAATACTAAATTATGATTGGTCGATACAAACAAAGATCGTCTAAGCCACAATTGAGTGACGTATGATTGATCGTTGATGCATTGATCATTGATAGGAGAGATATAATAAGCTAATAATTATAACACTCTCCCTGCTTGATATATCTCGATAAAAATAAATAAGTAAAAAAAAATAAAAGAATAAAAGTAAAATGTTCAACTGTACATCACAAATGTCATCCATGAAGTACATTTACTACAAATAATTATATATAAAATACTACTTGAGTGATAAGAATGACATGATAAAGAACATAAAATTTTTAAAGAAATAATGTTAGTTACGTAAGCCCATTTTTGTGATCAACATTTCAAGTCTTGGTCGCACAAGTGGCTTGGTTAATGCATCGGCGATCATTTCATCTGTCGCCATGTAAACGATATCTATCACCTTTGATTCAACTTTCTCTCGAATAAAGTGGTGCTGAATGTTGATATGCTTTGATCAAGCATGATTAATTGGATTTTTGGCGAGGGCGATTGCTGATTGGTTGTCTTCAAATAAGGTTGTTGCACAATTCGGCAAATATCCTAGCTCATCCAATAGGGTGCATAGCCAAA
>RBNK01002189.1:0-11818 GCA_003990785.1 Endogone sp. FLAS-F59071 | reverse complement strand
GGTCAGCAATGAGGTATCTCTTTCTAGATAAGTCCTTAAAGTTACACCAAGATTCAGAGGTACTTTTACTTGGATTGTTAGGTGGGTTGTAAGATTCTGGGTTATTCTTATACATAATTCTAGTAGATATAAGAGTGAGATCATCTGCTACTTCTATCTTTCTTGTAACTCTGAACTCCAAAAAGTTTTCTAAATTATATACTACTCCTTTCTCCTATACTTTTACTATAACTTTACAATTCCAATAATATCTAGTTACTTTTGATGATTTTGTAGAGTTGAGTCCTTGTAAGGGGGTTTCTCCTAAACCGCCTGTGAGGAAGCGTCTGATGATACTAATCTGCATTGGACTTAGAAATCTCCGAGTACATCGCAAGGTTTCTAAGGTATCGAAAGTACTTTGTTTCTTTATAAGATTATTAATTGTGAATTTTCAGACTTATAGTCTTTAGCACTCTTGATGTGTGTAGAAGGGGTGAGATCTTTAGCTCTCAAAGGGATCTTGAGTGTGCACTGCTATTGAACTGAGATTTATTGAATAAAGATTTGAGAGATATTTATACAGTTTCTCAAGATGCTATATAGGTAGCTGCCCAGGTTACTACTCTCGAAACTATTGGCTATTCAAAATATAAACTAATTATAAATTTATGTGATATAATGAGTTATATAAGTTATAGATTTAAGATAGTTAAAGATTTAAGACGGTTGAAAGGTTTAAGACGGTTAAAAGGTTTTACAAATCAAGGAACTGTTCCAATTAATCGAAATCTCTTTGTAGTATGCAGATTTCTTCTTTAAGTTCCTCAAAGACATTTTGGGACAGTTGGTGAAATGCGGATGGTCCAATTTTAGTAAGTCTTTTCAAGGCGGCTGGTCAGAACTAGAAGAGTCTGTAAATCCGGAGGGTAATCCTTTGAGATTAGAGGGGAATCCCTTGATGTAGTGCTCGTTTGCATGCTTCTGCATGTTGTCGGTCCCATACATGTTTGAGATCTTCTTCCCAGATCCTAGTGATCTTATAGTAGGCCTGAAATTCATCTTGTATCTGTTGTTTCTGAGCAATATCGATGTTTTTCATTATTATTTGAGTCCTTCGTAGGGCAGATCCTTCCTTAGGTAATAGTTCAGATGGAGGGTCTTCTAAGGCTCAGTAAGCTTTAATGACTCGGCTTCAGAGGTATTCATCATTGTTGAATCAGGGCATGGTTGTTTGTTATGTTTCTGCAAGTGTTTGTTGCTGCTTTTTATATCTATCATTCTTACAACTCTTCCCTCTTTGAGAAAATAGCATCTATGCTATTTCTGTAAGGACTTGTGATATTTTTCCAGTGCTTCATCTGCATTTATCAGATTGCTAAGTGGTTCCCATGTAGCATCGTGTAAGGGGTATCCTTTCCACTTGATTAGGTATTGCGGTGTTGATCTGTTACCTTATTTGGTAATCCGTTGATCTAAGATTTCTTCTACTTCGAATTCTTCTACGTCATTGACCAAAATTAATGTGGGTGGTATAACTTGTCTGTCTGGAAATAGATCGTCGTTATTTGGTGTATAACGTTTCAGTAGTGATATGTGAAACATAGAGTGAATCTTCATTGTTGATGGTAACTCCAGTTTGTAAGTAACAGCTGATATTTTTGCGATAATCTTGAATGGTCCGAGAAACTTATTCTGAAGTTTCTTTGAAGGTTGATTAGATAACTGTCACAATGTGATATGTCTTGAGGACAGTAAGACCATTTCGTCTATCTTAAATGATTCTTCACGCCTTTTTTTGTTTGCATATCTTGTTTGTTGTACTTGTGCTTCGCGAATTGCATCTTGTGCTTTGGTCAGCAGGTTGGTCATTCGTGTGGTGAAGTTATCAATAGCTTGTACTGTTAATTCAACTTTTTCTAGTAACAAGGTTGCTAGTGTCAGCAGGTGATAGCCATAATTTAGGAAGAATGGCAATAGTTTTGTTGACTTTTGCTGAGCATTATTGCATGCGAATTCGGTGGCAGTTAAGTGTTCATCCCAGTCATTCTGTTGATAGCTGACATAAGTTCTAAGCATTTGTTCCAATGTTTGGTTTATGTGTTCTGTTTGTCCATCAGTCTATGGGTGAAATGCAGTTGAGAGTGCTATTTTTGTTCCAAGTGTTTTGAATAGCGATTGCCAAAAGTTGCTTGTAAACTTTGGATCTCAGTCATAGATAATAATTCACAGTAATCTATATGCGAAAAATATTGTTGAAAAATATTTTTGCTACATCTGGTGCAGTATCGGTTGTTTTGCTTGCAACGAAGTGAGTTTATTTGCTGAGTCGATCGACAAAGACAGTTATTGCGTCTTTCCCAGATGTTGTTTTTGGTAGTTGAACAATAAAATCCATACTGATTTGCTCCCATTTTTTGGCAGGTATAGGTAGTGGTTGTAATAGTCCAGCAGGTGATTGTCTGAGTGTTTTGTTATGTTGACAAGTGTCACAAGAGGCTATGAAGCTCTTGGTGCTTGTAAACATTTTCGGCTAGTAAAAGTTTCTGGTAAGTGCTTCATAAGTTTTATCAAATCTGAAGTGGCCTGCTAAGGGTATATCGTGGTATTCTTGTAGAATCTTGACACAAAGGTTTGATGGTATGAAGAGTCGGTCTTCATAATAGAGGTTGTTGTTTCGAATCTTGAATTTGTTTGTCATGTCTGGTTTGGTTTTGAGTTCTTCTATGATTTTTTGCACTTCTTTGTCTAACTGAACTCCTTCTTGTATTTCTTGTATCTAGTTGTCTGTGATCTCAATGATGGCTTTAATTTGTTCATCCTCCTGTTGTTGGTGGGATAATGCATCTGCTATAACATTTAGCTTTCCAGGTTTGTAGATTATTTCGAAGTGATAGTTGTTGAGGTAGTCCATCCATCATGCTTGTCAGGTGGAGAGAGTCAGTTGTTTGTTCAGGTATTTGAGTGATTCATAATCTGTATAGATCAGGAATTTGTTGCCTATTAGGTAGTGTCTCCAAGCCTGTGTTGTGTCAATTATTGCGAGTAACTCCTTTTCATGAATGGGGTAGTTTCTTTCTGCGGATGTCATTTTTCTTGAATGGTAGGCAATAGGTTAGTCTTTTTGTGAAAGTACGGCTCCAATTGCATAATCTGAGGCATCGGTAGTTACTACAAATTGTAGGTTCTGATCTGGGCTTCTAAGGACAGGTGCAGTTGTTAACTTTTCTTTCAAAGTTTCGAAAGCTGTATTATGGTTGTCATTCCATTCTTGAATAACATTTGTACCTGTAATTGTCAGATCATGTAGACATGCTACAATTCCTACGTAATTCTTGATAAACCTTCAGTAGTATCTTGCTAGTCCTAGGAAGGATTGTATTTCCTTGATCATTGTTAGTTTTTCCCATTTCTTGATTGCTTCGATTTTTGCAGGGTCAACTAGAATGCCTTGTTCATTGATTCGGTATCCAAGATATGCAACTTCTTTTTGTAAAAAGTTACACTTGCTGAGTTTAGTGTATAACTGATGTTTACTCAGGATTTCCAGTACTTGGTGGAGATGTTGTAAGTGTTCTTCTTTTGTTTTACTATAGATCAGTATATCATCGATGTAGACAACTACGAATTCGTCAAGTAGTGGTCTGAATATATCATTCATCAGTCCTTGAAATGTTGCAGGTGCATTTGTCAGTCCAAAAGGCATGACTTTTCATTCATAATGTCCATATCGAGTTCTAAATGCTGTTTTCGGAATGTCTTCTTCAGCAATGCAGATTTGATGATATCCTGATCATAAGTCAATTACTAAAAATATGGTTGCTCCTTTAAGTCAGTTAAATAATTTCATGATGTTGGGTAATGTGTATCGGTTCTTGATAGTTATATCATTGAGCTGTCGATAGTCAATGCACATTCTAATTCTATCCTTCTTTTTGACAAATATAATAGGTACTCTGAAAGATGATGTGCTAGGTTGAATAGATCCTCATTCAATTAATTCTTCTAGAGTCTTCTTGAGTTCTTGTAACTCTGGTCCGGATAATTGATAAATTTTCTTGAATGGTGGTTCTGCACCAGGTATTAAGTCAAT
Organism: Endogone sp. FLAS-F59071; assembly: GCA_003990785.1. Taxonomy (NCBI): domain Eukaryota; kingdom Fungi; phylum Mucoromycota; class Endogonomycetes; order Endogonales; family Endogonaceae; genus Endogone; species Endogone sp. FLAS-F59071. The sequence goes on along the minus strand of RBNK01002189.1, from coordinate 7,746 downwards.
TCGGTGATCGATACTTCATTTCAGTGGTAGTTCTTCTGGTAAGTTTATAGGAAATCGGTCTGCGAATTCAGTGATAAGTGGTTGTAAAGATATGTCCAGGCTATTAATGTCTATGTCCGTTTCGGTGGTAATTTTAGCAATGTCTTTTTCTATAATAATGCAGCAGTAAACTATGTCATCTTTTTCGAGATATTGATAGAATTTTTTAGCTGAGTAGAGTCAGATCTTGCCGTTTCTTGATTTGGAGATCAATTTGATATCCTTGTTTCAATGAGTAAACTTCATAGTTCTGCTTGGCCAGTCGATGTTAGGATTCTTCTGATCTAGCCAACTTTTTCCGAATACTATACTTGGTCCGGGCATGCCTATGATTTCGAAATTCAATACATCCTGGTATGATTCGATTAATATTGGAAGGTTTTTGGCGGTATGGGTGACTCGTTGGGTTCCTCCATCGGCGACTTCTACAATCATTGCTACTTCACGGAGTAACTTGATTACTTTGAGTTGATCAGCTAGCTGTTTGCTGATAAAATTGCATGTTGCTCCACTGTCGATCAATATATTAACTGTTTCATTTTTCATTGTTCCTTTGTAGAAGAGAAGTTTTGTCTTCTTTCCAAGTGATGATAAGGTTCCATGTTCTACTTTTTCTTCTATTTCTTCTACTTTCATTTCTTTGATAGATCATATATCCGTTGTATCTTTGATTGACCAATCCGTTTTCTTCTCCTTGGTTGGTAATTTTATAGCTTTGCATGCTTGTTTTGCTTCTTCTTCCTCCTTTGCTAATTGTTGGATCTGTGGTTTCTTGCTTTCTTCAATGCAACTCCAGCATTTCCAGGCATCGTCTACACAGTAGGTTCTGTTTCCATGAGGACAGCATCCATATGGTACTATTTCTTGTGCCATTTTCAGGTACTAACATTCATCTTTGGTAAGTGTAGGTTTCTTTTTGTCTGTCGATCCGAATCCTCCTGCAGCTCGTTCAGTTTTCGGAAGCTGTTCTACGACTTTGGCTATTACTGAGTTGTCCAGTTTGATGAACACGAATTGCGCTAGCTTGGCTCCTTTGGTGACTCAGTATTTGTGGTGCGCTGATAAGTTGTGAACTGCGAGTATAATTTCACCAGTGTAGTCTGCATCAATAACTTCTACTTTGATCAAGATTCCTTTCTTGATTTTGCTGCTTTTATCCAGGATTTGTGTATAAGTTCCAGTTGGTGGCTTTAGGGCAATTCCTGTCTTGATCAGAAAAATCGATCCTGGTGGAATTAGTGCATCTTCGTTTGCATGGATGTCATATCCTACAGAGTTTGCTGTTCCTTTGGTAGGTATTATGGCATCTGGGTACTTCTTTTCGACTAGGAAGTTGGTTTCATTGTTGGTTTCTTGTATCATGTATAGTTGTTCATCTTCTGATGATTCTTCCTATTCTTCTTCTTCATCTTCTTGCCTTCCTTCTTCAATATCGGCCAGTTCTTGCCAAGTGCCATTGTAGGCTGGGTTGCATCCCTTGCCATCGATAGTAGATGAGTCATGGACAGTCCAAAGATCTTGTAGGTAGATTTCGTCCCAATATACTTCTTGTTCGTATCTCTTCTTATCTCCCCAGAACTTTCCTTTGCCAACATATTGATAGCTTCTCCAGAAAATGTCATAGATTTCTCCAGTATTGTTGGTATATGGGTATGGGTTCTTGCCATAGTAAGGTCCATTGTTCATTGGTGGCATTTGTCGGCATCTTGGTTGCGGTTTTATTCTTCGATCCTTCTTTTTGGTAATAAGGAAGTCTTCTACTCTGGTTCCATCTGGTATGAGGTGAGTTGTTGAACAGTTGCATATGTGTTCTGTACAATAAATACGTTGGTCACAGAATGGGCATCTTGTTTGCACCATGTTCCAATTGATGAGGGTGATTTGTTCTTGCTCATTCAACTTGTGGTATCCTCGGCCATATTTTTCTTCAATTACATATAGTCGGCTGATATCTCTAGGATCCATTTCTTCTTCGGTAGTCATGCTTTTGCTTGTGCCTTTGATTTCTTCTTTCTTTGTGATCTTTTCTTCTGAAACAGTATGAGTACTTCTACACTCAGGTGCGATATGTCCTTGTCTTCCACAATTGAAGCAAGTCTTTGTTTTCTTCTAGTCATCCTTGTTTTCATCCTTCTTGAAATTGTTTCGCCATGTTGGGTTATTGTTGTAGTTTCCTCGTCCTCTTCTGAATCCTCTTTGGGGGTTAAATCCTCCTCAATGGTAAGTATCAGTTGTTGGTTTGCTACTTGAGCCAGAGTTTTGATTCCTGTTTTCTGTCCATGTTTGTTGTGCCGATAGAATTGTACATGCTGATTTGATGACCATGCCGAAACACCATTGCTCATGAGCACATAGGCTCTCTCTCTCCTTAATGCAAGTTTCAAGCCACTGTGGAAGGGTCTTGAATAAGGTGTTGGCTTGTGCACTACAAGTAATGTGATTGTCATTGTCGTAGAGCATCCCAATGATGATAAGATCAGCATCAATTTCTGCGGCGAAAGCTTTAAAGGTTTTGTTTCCTTCAGTGTTGAATCTTGCTGTAGCTAGTCATTTCTTTACTTCGGCGATATGTGCACTACTGTGGAATTTGTCAATCAGTAAGGATCTAAGACCTTGTTGGACAGGGATGTTTGGATATCCTGGTTGGACTGCATTAGCTACTTGAGTGGCTACCAAGGCTGTATCTTGCCAGGTTAAAGGTTTTCTAGGCAGATTTTACCACCAGATTGCTACTGATTTTCTGAGAAATCCAGCAATTTTGTTGACTTGTGCATATGACTTGGCATATACTTGTTCAAGTGTATGATTGACATTGTTGGTAAGTCTGTCATCTGGTACTCAATCATCATTCCAGCTGTTGGCATTGTAATTGGCTTCAACGGCTAATATGAATGCGGCAACTTCTTTTGCTTCTCCATCAAAAGGTTATAGGTTGACTGCTTTGGTTGTCTGGCTGAGTTGTGCTACTTGTCCTACAAGTGCAGTTAAGGCTGCCACTTGTACAGTCAGTGCAGCGATTGCGGCGTCAGCTATTATATCGGTAAATGTAGTTGGTGCAAGTAGTGGTGATGTTGGAAGTTCGTTTTCTCCTCTATCTGTTTGTTGGATATATTCTCTGACTTTGTGATCAAATATTTCATCTTCTGAATCGAGGTCTTCTGATTCTTCAAGTATGTCAGCTTCGAGTGTGATTCTTCAAACGGTTATATCAGCGTCTTCAATAAATGCAGTATCAGCGTCGTGATAGACAGTTGTATCAGGTTCGTATAAGTCGCTTATGTTGGTTGCTTCTCTAAATGTTGGTTTGCTCAGTCCAGATGTATGTCGGAATGTAGATGCTGTAAGATTGATAGGTTCCTCGATAGATAGTGGTGTGATAGGTACAGTCTGTCCTAATAGTGTTGTTTCGGCAAATTGTGTAAGGTCTTCTGCTACTAATTTCTTGAATAATCTGTTTGCAATTCGGTAGTAAACGGTGCCTCGGTAAGTTGAGTAATCAAATTGCAAGTTGGTAATCCACTCTTTGATAACTTGTTGATTATTATATCCTTGTACGGTAGTTGTAAGGTTGGTGAATTGGTGTTCAGCTCATGTGATGGAAACAATGTCACGATCTCCTTTGATGTTTTCATAGAGGAAATCTTGAAATGCTTCGAAGTAGGCTTCAGTTGTAAGAGGGTTTTCGAATTCTTCTAAAAGTTTGTTGTAGAGTTCAAGGTATGTTTTGCCTTGTAAACGAGCTACTGTTGTTGAATCAGTGCTTCGTAGCAGTTGCTGATATTGTGTCCACTTGAAGGGTTCCATGATATATGTAGCCTCTCTGGCTGTTGGAAGTAAGATGTGTATAGTGTTTTTAGTAGCACTCCAAGTACGTTGGTCATGTCTAAAAAGGAATTGGTAATTCTAGGCCTTTGTAAAAATATTGGTAGTATGTTTCTGATTATTATAACAGTTTTTCGTTACTGTTGCTACCAAGTTATAAGGGGGTTTCTCCTAAACTGCCTGTGAGGAAGCGTCTGATGATACTAATCTGCGTTGGACTTAGGAATCTCCAAGTATGTCGCAAGGTTTCTAAGATATCGAAAGTACTTTGTTTCTTTATAAGATTATTAATTGTGAATTTTCAGACTTATAGTCTTTAGCACTCTTGATGTGTGTAGAAGGGGTGAGATCTTTAGCTCTCAAAGGGATCTTGAGTGTGCACTGCTATTGAACTGAGATTTATTGAATAAAGATTTGAGAGATATTTATACAGTTTCTCGAGGTGCTATATGGGTAGCTGCCCAGGTTACTACTCTCGAAACTATTGGCTATTCAAAATATAAACTAATTATGAATTTATGTGATATAATGAGTTATATAAGTTATAGATTTAAGATAGTTAAAGATTTAAGATGGTTGAAAGGTTTAAGACAGTTAAAAGGTTTCACAAATTAAGGAACTATTCCAATTGATCGAAATCTCTTTGTAGTACGTGGATTTCTTCTTTAAGTTCCTCAAAGGCATTTTGGGACAGTTGGTGAAATGCGGATGATCCAATTTTAGTAAGTCTTTTCAAGGCGGCTGGTCGGAACTGGAAGAGTCCGTAAATCCGGAGGGCAATCCTTTGAGATTGGAGGGGAATCCCTTGATGTAGTGCTTGTTTGCATACTTCTACATGTCATCAGTCCCATACATGTTTGAGATCTTCTTCCCAGATCCTAGCGATCTTATAGTAGGCCTGAAATTCATCTTGTGTCTGTTGTTTCTAAGCAATGTTGATGTTTTTTATTATTATTTAAGTCCTTCGTAGGGCGGATCCTTCCTCAGGTAATAGTTCAGATGGAGGGTCTTCTAAGGCTCGGTAAGCTTCAATGACTCAGCTTCGGAGGTATTCATCATTGTTGAATCGGGGCATAGTTGTTTGTTATGTTTCTGCAAGTGTTTGTTGCTGCTTTTTATATCTATCATTCTTACAGTCCTCCTAGTATCCTTGGCAAGTATCACTGAGATATGGTAGATTCTGAGAACAATGATGTTGATTATCCTTCTAAGCATCCTTCTGAGATTCTCCAGTATTTAGCAACTTCAATGGTACCAACAAGAAGATATCTAGAATCTTATATATCGAAGAAGAAGAAAGGCTATCTGATAAGAAGGAAGATCAAACTGAAGAGGAGTTGCTCTAGTTATAAAATCATCTATGCCTCCTTGAAGAAGTCTAGAGTTTATGTGCTGCATAAGAATGAAAAGAAATATTTCTCCCTTGATTCTTTTATAACTATTTACAATCATCAAAACTCTATATATTATTCTCTTCTAAGTTTTATAAAGTGGTTGAAGCTCCATATAGATATGCTAAAATCTAGCCTTAGTAAGCATTCTCATAATAAAGATAGTAATAATAATAAGAGACCACTTACTAAATATTAGTATATAGGTAAGAACAATATTAATGATGATCCTATTCAGCAATGGCTAGATTATCTTGAGGCTGTTTTAAATGCAGCTGAGTATAATATAATAAGTAAGTGTATATATCTCCTTATAACTATATATTATTAAAAAGTCAATGAATTTGGTTATGTAATTTGACTTATATAGTTATTTATACTGATTGCAGTACCTTTTTGATATTCTAAATTTGTTGTAAATATTCAAGCTATAAGAGTAATATTATTAGATATTATAAATAACTATTACTATGCTGTAGTACTACTTAGAATATTCTAGTCACTTGAAATAGAATTACCTGATATGGTAGTTCCTGAATTAGAAATACCAAATGGGCATTGCCAAATAGGGCATTGCCAATTGAGGAATTACTTAATGAGGAAATTCTGTTTTAGGAAATTCCTTTTATAGCATTACTATATTCAGAAATACCTTTAGTAGTATTACCTATTGAAGCATTTCCTTTTTTTATATTATCTATCTTAGCATTACTCTTTTCAGAAATACTTCATATAGTATTTCCTTTTATTAAATTACTATCTCTAGTAATTTCCTTTTTGATTATTATCTTTCATAGTATTACCTTTTATTATATTACTTATTTCAGTATTTCTTTTTGAAGTATTACCACTATCAGAAGTACTATCTTAGGCAGCTACCTTTATAGCAGTACTATCTGATCTTTTATATAAATACCCTCTCAATTCTTTATTCAATAAATAATTATCATTCCTATCAGTTCAATTTCTTAACTTCCCTTTACAACCCTTATATATAATATATCGATCATATACAAATCTCTATAAGAGCCAGAACCTCAAGAGGCTCACATAATGCAGATAGTCACGGACTCATTAAATTGAAGTTTTGCACTATTCTCGCAACCTTCTAATAACTGAGTTTAATAGCAATGTACACTTAAGATCCCTTTAAGAGCTAAAGATCTCACCTTCTTTTTACATACATCAAGAGTGCTAAAAAGACTATAAGTCTGAAAATCATAATTAATATTTTTATAAAGAAACAAAGTACTTTCGATACCTTAGAAACCTTGTGACATACTCAGAGATTTCTAAGTCCAATATGGATTAGTATCATCAGATGCTTCCTCACAGGCAGTTTAGAAGAAACCCCCTTACATAAGCACTAAATAAATGTTATGATAATTTTAATATATAGATCATTCTAACTGATATTCTTCTTACATTCTCATAATATTATTTCCATCTAGCACAGTTGTTATATTATTTTTCTCCAGTATGTAGTTGTATTTAGCAAGCTCCTATATTATTTTTATCTAGTGTAGTTGCTTCTATATTATTTTATTCTTCCTTTAGGGCAGGTGTTAGTGATTCTTTTAATCATTTTCTATAGCATATACCAGGGTGTACTGGCTTCGAGATAGTCATAATTTATCTATTTCTTGTTTATTTTTCCATTTCGACTTCATTTACTTTAGTCTGTTTGGTCAGTTCAGTTCAACTTGTTTAGCAATCATTCAATTGTTTCTTTTGATGTTTGTGGTATATCTGTTCACTTGTTATAAGTACCCTCAATTATGGTAGCTTATCACCTATATGAATCAGTTCAGTTTGTTCAATCTATCTAGTTTGTATCTTGTTCAGCTTGTTTAGTTAACTTATTAAGTTTATATCTGGTTCAACTTCATCAATCATTCAATTCAACTCATTCAATAATTGTTTAATTCATTATAGCTCTTATAGATTGAATTCTTGATCAATCATGACTAGACTGTCCGTGTTGTTCTTCCTTTTTCTCCATAGCACTATTTTCTGGTACTGCTCAGCAATGCTCTCTAGCAATTTGTTTTTTGGTCTACATTGTTCTCTGGCAATTGTTTCTCTCATATTGTTATTGTTTCACATAGGTCTTGTCTTGGATAGAACCTGGTCATACCAGTGATTTGAACCTGTATTTTATATAGTCAATATATACCTATATTGTTTCCTAGTAGTATTTTCCTATAGTACATGCCAGTTGTACTGTTTTTTTCAAGGTAGTCTGTTTGTAGTGTCTGGTCATTTTGTTTCATGCAGAGCATCAATTTAATGAGTCCATGTGGTCATAACAGTTTAGTTAGTCATAACAGTTTGGTCTTGCTTAAATGAGGACATGAGCTTCGGTCATTCCTCTTTGGAGTACTTGATAAAGCTTCTTTTTCATCGTAGCCTTTTTTTTTTTTTTTTTTTTTAACTTTTTTTTTTAGCCTTTTTTTTTTTTTTTAACTTTTTTTTTTTTTTTTTCCTTTTTTTT